>JANIIA010487151.1:0-15699 GCA_027478495.1 Erythroxylum alaternifolium | reverse complement strand
GTAGTAGTAGTAGTAGTAGTAGTAGTAGTAGTAGTAGTAGTAGTAGTAGTAGTAGTAGTAGTAGTAATAGTAGTAGTGGTAGCAGCAACAGTAGTAGTAGTAGTGGTAGTAGTAATAGTAGTAGTAATAGTAGTCATAGTAGTAGTTGTAGTAGTGGTAATAGTGGTAGTAATAGTGGTAATATTGGTAGTAGTAGTAGTAGTAGTAGTAGTAGTAGTAGTAGTAGTAATAGTAGTAGTAGTAATGGTAGTAGTGATAGTAGTAGTAGTAGTAGTCGTAACAGTCGTAGTCGTAGTAGTAGTAGTCGTAGTAGTAGTCATAGTTGTAGTAGTAGTGGTAGTGGTAATAGTGGTAGTGGTAGTAGTAGTAGTGGTAGTGGTAGTAGTAGTGGTGGTGGTGGTAGTGGTGGTGGTGGTGGTGGTGGTAGTAGTAGTAGTAGTAGTAGTAGTAGTAGTAATAGTAGTAGTAGTAGTAGTAGTAGTAGTAATAGTAGTAGTAGTAGTAGTAGTAGTAGTAGTAGTAGTAGTAATAGTAGTAGTAAGAAGTAGTAGTAGTAGTAGTACCCATTTTATTATAAACATTGGCATAGAAACTCTTTAACAGAAAGCCAAACAAAGTAATACCCATTTTATTATATTCCTTATCTTTTCTATCACTAAGAATAATCATTCTATTCCTTATCTATTTCATTCCTTGAACCAAACAGGACGTAAAAAGTAACCCTAACGGCTTCTTATTTATATGCTTTAAGAATTTGCAATACAAAATAGGGTTTATATAAAGATAAATCGGCTTAAATTTTGAGAAAGCGAATAGGATTTGCTTTTAACTTTCCTAATCCTTTAAGAAAACAAAATTGGTCAAACTCAAACCCCTTACTGTGAACATTTTGAAATGGCAAAGCAATGCTTATCATTTTTCCAATTTTAATTTTTATTTCCTAAATTTGATCATAAAATTATCATTTTCTATATATGAATAAGTGAACTAAAATCATTATTAATATTACTTTAATATCTTTAAACAATATAAATAATAACATCTTTTATAGTTAGGATAAAAGACACAAAACTACCTATGATTTGTGAAATCTTTAAAATTCTAAAAAGATGAGATAAGCATCACACATGTACCAACAATATGTTGTTGACACGACAATTCAATTTATCTCTTAAACTTGAACTAAATTAATTAAACTAAATTCAAACTAATAATTTAATATAACTATAGTAAATTATTATTTTAATTCGAGTTTTAGAGTCAGGTTTAAGAGCTCAGTTAGATTGTCATGTCAGTAACATTTGATTGGTCCATTTATAATGTCCATTCTACATGTTTATTACTATTATTTTTAACAAAAATATAAGAAAACGAGTTTTTTAAATTAAAAAATTAGAAAGAATTTTTTAATTTAATGATTAAGGAATTGCTTTAAAGTTAATTAAATCATAAGGAGCCCAATGTCTTTTACTCTTATAATTATTTGTGCATTTTAGTATATGAATTATTGTTAAATAAGTCCAAAGTAATACATTTTTTATATTGATGGAACTATGACCTTTACATTTTAAAAGCGTATTGGTTAAATAATTGGATACATCTAATAGCTTACAAACCACGTGTTTCAATTATCTCTTAAGGAGCCATTTATTTAGAGTGAGGTTAATCTAAGTGACATTTGCAAGTTCTAACTTATCTTTAGGCTTGGCAAAAATTGTTCGACCCGAGATTCGAAACCTAAAATTTTTAAGTGAGATGACATTATTTTGAGTAAAATGATATTGCTTTTAATTTTAAAAATAAAATATATATTGAATTGGATTTGTCTTAGTCTGATTAGGCTTCAAGTTGCCCAAGTTTGGTCTAACTCAAACTCAAGCTAGGCCTAATCATAGATTTCCTGGCCTGTTGCCAAGCCTACGTCTCTCTGCCTCAGAGCAACCGTCCTCTTTAAGGTTAAGTTGAGTTATAATCTCCTATACTACCATTTAAACTTTCAATCTCATGAATTAAAATACTTTTAGAAGGGCTAGTTTTATCATTTAAATAGCCATTTAAAGCATTATTGTATATGATGGCAACTAATCTGTAAGGGCACAAAGTTAGTTGTAGCAAGTTTATAAACTGGAGTACCTTAGAGTACTTAATCACATAAAAAACTAAGTATAACTATTAATCTTAGTCTAAGAATAAAACTAAAAACTAGATTTGAAAGAGGATAATTAAATTAGTAAACTGAGGAAAACAAAGCAAAGACTAATGAAAGAAGATCAATTAAGTAAATGTTAGAGCTTCGAGATCCACTTATATGAAATTCCATTATCAATCAAGATTGATTATCTAAGTTGAAATAATCATTAACCTAAAGAATCTACGTCTTTCACGAAACACACAAGCATATGCAATTAAGCAACTACCACTCTCGATACACAATTAAACCTAATTAACTTATTAAGCATAGTTAATATATTTGGTTATCTTTAAAGTCTGTGATATTGTTATTCTCTAATGTTAAAAAGTGTTTATTCTTCTAATGCATGGACTTGACTTCCCCTATAATTCTTTTATACATCCTTAAGATTGAATTTTTTAGTGTCTAATTACAAATATAATATATAAAACAAACAGAATAAATTTAACTAATCAACTAATCAAATTAAATAATTTAAGAATCCCTAACCCCCAACTAAAAACCCTTAAACATAATATTAAACATAAATAAATAATTCTTAATATAGAGAAAAGAAAAAAAAAGAAAGAAATTGAGAAGATTTCACTACTATAATCCTTACTCCAAATTTTCCTCCAATGCTAAGAAAGAACAAAACTATGAAAAACTAAGCTAAGTTGCTCTTACAAGTCGGCCAAAAGATTTATAGGTTAAATCTAATATAAGTATTTATTGTTGGGATTATAAAAATATAGTCTTATATGGTTTAAATTTGAGAAATCACATGTGCTCTTAAATTGTGTCAAAGAATCTGCTATGTACTAGTATTAATACTAGTTTTGGTCTTGTTCTACAATTTGTATTCTTTGCGTGCCAATTTGTAACTGGCAACCAACACCAAGTTGTAACTGATGTCGATTTGTACTATTTCTCTTTTTGCAATATCAAGATAAACTTGGGGCTGATGTAGGATTAACTTCGTCACTGGTCTTGTTTTGTTTCTTAACTCCTTAGACCTTTGCAAAAGAGGTGTCTGTTACCGTGGTATATTTGTTGCCTATTATGCCTTGTTTTAACAACTTCTCCACTTTCTACATCTTCAAGTTAGAATTGACTTCCCATGTCTTTTACAAAGTTGTTACCCATCTTCTTATCTTCCAAATAACTTTAAAATATCTTTGATTAGACAATTATGAAGAAAGTTCCATTAAATTTTGTCCTTACTCCTCAAAATTATCACCTACAAGATAAAAAACTAAATATAGAAAAATATAATGTAATCCATATAAAACATGTTATGAAAGTGTCAAATACTAAGTAAATTAATCAAAAATAATATGTAAAATATAGATTGATCAAATTCTCCTATATTTAACTTATTGCTTGTTCATAAGAAAATAAATCCTAACTACTAACCTAGATTCAACTAACTAAAGCAAAAATAATTCCACTTTCATAAGTTTACATTCTTTTAGGAAGTCTTTGGAATTTGACCAAAGATTCGTGCATAACAGATACAAAAGTAGAAATTATTTAACCATGGATGGCAAGTTGATCACCCTTGATCCATTGTCACAAACCTTTGATCCATTGTCACAAAATTAATTCAATAAAGATCTATTAAAGATATATGAGAGTAAGTAAGAGAGATTAAAGGGAAAGAAACAAGAGCAAACATTTGGGAAAATTTCAAACTCTTTGGACAATTTCTTTTTATTGGTAGAAAGATCAAGATATTGAGCAAAAAAATGGATATTGATTTAGGTTTAAAATGTATGAAAAAAAGAGAGAAATAAATAGATAGGGATATGCGTTCTTAGTCAAATTCCAGATGCTTTTTCTTATATATAAAGATTCTTTTGTTTCTCAAGAATTTGACACTAATGCTACTTTGCTTAATGGTGTTGTGTCTCTTTCGTAGGAGTCTGAAGATCTCTTTCAAGAGGATATACAGAGTAGATTACCAATTATACAAAATACTGACCACCAATTTGACTTTATTTTGGGTGCACAAATTTCATACTAAATAACCTATCAAACAAATTTGGAGAAGACAAAAGAGATACAAAAGTTAGTGGAGGAACTTTTAGAAAAAGGCTATGTCAGAGAGAGCTTGAGCCTATATGCGCTATTATTATTTCATTAGTATTGAAGAAAGATAAAATATAGAGAATGTGTGAAGATTGACATGCCATCAACAAAATTATTATAAAGTATTGACATCTTATTCTTAAATTAGATGACATGTTGGATGTGTTGTTTAGTGCTTGATTATTCTTTAAGATTGATTTAAAATCTAGGTACTATCAAATTAGGATTAGAGAAGGAGATGAATATGAAGTTGCCTTTAAAATTGAATGTGGATTGTATGAGTGGTTAGTAATGTCATTTGGTTTAACAAACACAACTAATAATTTTATAAGATTAATGAATCATATATTGCATGAGTTTTAAGGAAAATTTGTAGTTATGTACTTCAATGATATTCTTATCTATAGTAAGATCTTAGATGAATATGTTGAGCATTTATAGAAGGTTTTGCATGTGCTTAGGCAAGAAAAATTGTATAAATATCTAAAGAAGTGTATTTTTGCACAAAACAAGTTATCTTTCTTGGTTATGTGGTGAGTGCAAATGCAATAAAGGTAGATATGGATAAAATGAGCATTATTAGAAAGTGTCTAACACCCAAAATTGTGAGTGCTGTTAGGAATTTCCATGATTTGGTTTTGTGTTGGCAATTTATTAGGAACTTCAACATAATTACTTCACCTTTGACTAAGATAGTGAATAAGAGAATAAAGTTTAAATGGGGGTGAAGATTAAGAGAAAGCCTTTAATCTACTAAAGGAGAAGTAGAGTTTGAATCCTGTATTAGCTTTACCTAACTTTACCAATACCTTTAAAATTAAATGTGATGCTTCAGGGGTAAGGATTTGAGTAGTGTTGATGCAAGATAAAGAAGTAAAGTTCGACTCCTATATTAGCTTCACCTAACTTTGGCAATACCTTTAAAATTAAATGTGATGCTTCAGGTGTAAGGATTTGAGTAGTGTTGATGCAAGGTAAAATAAAAATAGCATACTTTAGTGAGAAGCTTGATGGGACAATCTTGAATTACTTGACTTATGATAAAAAGAAGTATGCATTAGTGAGAGCTTTAGAGACTTATTAACATTACTTATATCCTAAAAAGTTTGTGATATATAGAGACTATAAGTCATTGAAGTATCTTCGAAGTCAAAGTAAGTTGAGTAAGATATATATCAAGTGAGTGGATTTCATTAAGAATTTTCCTTATATGGTAAAGTATAAGTAGGGTAAGAAAAATGTAAAAGCTAATGCATTATCTAAAATATATAATTTATTGAGTATTATTCATAATAAGTTATTTTAAGTATATTAGAGATTTATAAGTTGATAATCTTAATTTTAGTAATGTGTTTGAGGCATGTAAGGATTTTGCATTTGAGAAGTTCTATAAGGGTGAAGGGTATTTACTTAGAGAGAGTCAATTATATGCACCTCATAATTCTTTGAGGGAGCTAATTGTGAAGAGAGTGGCATGAGGAGGCTTAATTGGATACTTAGAAGTTAAAAGGACTCTAAGGATCTTGTGTGAACATTTCTTTTAGCCACATATGAGGATAGATGTAAAAAGGTTTATGGGAGATTTATTAGGCTTAGGTAGGCCAAATCTAAAGTACAACCTCATTCCTTATAGACACCTTTACATATACCTAATGATTTAGTAGTAGATCTTTCAATGAATTTTGTTTTAAAGTTATCTAGATTTAAGAATAGTAAAGATTTTGTCTTTGTAGTGGTGGATAATTTTTCTAAATTTCACATTTCTTGCATGTCATAAAATCAATTTTGCATTCCACATTGTTAAATTGTCTTTCAAGGAGGTTATTATATTGCATGGAGTTCCTAGAACTATAGAGTTGAATAGAGATATTGAGTTTTTGAGCTACTTTTGGAAAAAATTTTGGGGAAAGTTAGGGACTAATTATTTTTTATAACTTGCCATCCATATACATACGATGGACAACCTGAGGTAGTTATAAGATTTTAAGAGTATTGTTACGTGCTATTATTGGTAAGAATCTTAAGATTTAGACACGAGTGTTTATAATGTTATAAGTTTTACACCATTTAATACTGTTGATATATTTAACCTATTGTCTCCTTTATATCTTGCCTCTATTCTTTTAGGTGAAAGAGATAGCCTACATAGTAAAATGAAAGCTGAATTAGTAAAGAAGATTCATGAAAGGCAAGAGTGAACATTAACAAGAGGACCTAAAAATACCTTAAGTAAGCTAACGAAGGAAAAAAAAGGTGATATTCAAATATGAAGATTAGGTTTGGGTACACTTACAAAAGGATAGATTTTTAAGAAAGCAATAATTACAAAAAGAGAGATTTTCAAGCAAGCAAAAATTCAAGATATAACTAATAGGGGATGGACCATCTTAATTGTTAGGAGGAGTGAACCACAACGCTTATAATGTCAAATTTCCAAGTGAAATAATGGGAATCAAGCATCTGCTACTCAAACACCAATGCTACTAGAGATCTTTTGAAAGGTATTAGAGGACTAATGATATAAAGTAGCACAAGGAAGACTAAAGTAGCCTTCGATGACTTAATGGTAGATCTTTACACGAAGAGTGAGGCTTTACTACTATAGGAGCTCAAATTTAGGCCTATAATGATGATCTAGATGAAGGAGCTGTAACTAACACTAGATTAAGAGGAAATTGATGTCGATCTTGCACTAATTATTAAAGTGTTAAGAAACATAAAGTAACCAGCATCAAACTCATATGGGTGTCAAATGTCAATCTTTTGCTAAGTTTTTTCTAAAGAAATAAAGGCAAACTAGCATCTAACATCAAACTCAACTTTTCCTTACGTATTAAAAGTTTGATAACAAAATTACGTTGGTATTGGCCAAAGTAGGCACTGATCATATGTTTTAATTAGTTATAATTTTGATGTTTAAAGATATTATTTCCTTTTAAGACTTTAGTTTTAGGAGTTTTATACCTATAAAAGTCTTTCTTATGACTGTAATAAACATATTACCTTATTGTTGATAAATCAAAAACTATTGGAGAGTTTCCTTCCAACTTTTGTACTTTTATCTAAGGTTCTTTAAAATTTTTGATTTTATTTACCTTGCTGGTCACGATCAAACCCTAAGATCTTATCACTTCCAATTCCTTCTTTCTTTGGAGTATAGTGAATCATATCTTTCTTCTTGTGTTTCGTGTTTATGGTAATGGATCAACATGTTTTCAATAGAGCGATCCTTCGTCCTATCATATTGATATCAAATCTCATTAGTTCTATTAGTCAGCGTTTTATCAAACTAAAAACTCTATATTTCATTCCATATATTTTAAGATTTATGTTAATCCTTTTTAATGACATTTTAATATATAGAACAATTGGATCACGATTCTTGAACATGCTAAAAAGACTTCTTAAAAATTAAGGCATCACCAATTTTTCATCAATCTTAGTAAGTGGGCATTTAAGTATCTAGAAATTAAATATTTGGGTCACATTTTATGTTGAACCCCGAATTTTTCTTAGAATTTATTTTAATAAATTAGCAAGCATGAACCGAAAATTTGAATTCTTGGATTAGAAATTTTTTTGGAGTTAGTATATGTGTTTGCATGTATTAAATGGAAATGCTAAAATAAAGTAAGGAGTTAGTAGAAATTAGATTAAATGTGGAAGGGTAAGTTTGGAAGATTAAAAGTTTATCTTAAAGAAATAAGAAAAAAAGAGAAGAGAGTCGTGCATAGTACGAAAGAAAATTAAAGAAAGTCATAGAAGAAACTAGAAGAAGAGAAGGAGAAACCGAAGCATAGAAAGAAGAAGGAAGGAAAGAAAAAGGAGGAAGAAGAAGAAAGAAAAAGCGTTCAGCTGAAAATTTTTAAGTATCCCCTATCTTTTCTTCTTGTTTTAGTAGAAGAAGAAACTAGTGAAAGTAGGTTTAGTTGAAAATGAAGAGAGAAAGAAGAGAACCAAGAAATTCATTTTCTTAGATCTTTATGGATTTCTAACTATATCTTTGTTCTTCTAGCTTAGATAAACTAAGAGTAGATTAAGTCTAAACTCATTTTTAGGTAATAGAGCTTTATGGAAGTTCTATTCGTATATAATGTTTGAATGAAAATATGTTTGATTGAAGGGAACTAAGAAAGTCGAAGGCAAGAACAAAAGGAAAGACAAACTTGATCTTGGAGTTACAAGTAAATAGGTGGATAGTATGTTTATAGTTATTGTGATGATGAGCTAAAATATTTGCTTGCACGTATGCTAAATTGTTTGTCTTGAATCATTATGAATGTGGGAAAAATGTTCTATGAATTTGATATTATATTTACTTTGAAAGATACTAAATTTTGTATTGATGAAAAACATAAAAACTTCGAGAAGCATGAAAATATGAATATGATATGAAATATGTAAGCATTGGAAATTTGCTAATGTGGGTAAGAGAGATACCATTCTGGTCGTCACGTGCACACTGACCTAAAGCCTTCTCCCGTCTACCCATTTGTGGCACATGAGCTCTGAAAAATGGACTCATTCTATTTATAGTGTAAACTTCAGTTTCACCATTCTGTTTTATGGGATTCTCTCGAGCCACTATATTTTTGCATTGCATCTTGAATTGTTGAACATAGAGCATAATTGAGTGTTATGGTTTGATTATTAATTAAACACAAGATCTGATTTATGTGATACTATATTCTTGACTATGTGAATTCTCATAATTAGGAAATTGTGGATAATATAGTCTGCTTAGACTAAAATGCAATGAATATATATATGTATATATATATGCTTGAGTGTGTGTATAGCTCATTATCGCTGGCTATAAACGTATTGGCCACTAAGCTTAGCAGCTCACCCCATCATTTTCCACTCTTTAGGTATAGAAAAAGTCAATAATTGAACCTTGCAAACTTCGGCTGACTCCAAGAATTTCTATTTCTTTTGTAACTAAGTTAGTTTAAAAAATTTTGGTACTTTAGAAGCATATCAAATACGAGCATTCATGATTGTATTTTTGTATTATGCTACTAATGTAGCTTCTGATATGTATTTGAAGTTGTATAAACTGTGCAACATTTGAGAGATGAAATTTTTGTCTTATGGAGAAATGAATGAAAGAAAGGTTAAAGAACTTCTCTTTGTATATGTGCAGAAATTTCTTTTCTGTTAAGTGTCAACTGAGGCTAGAAATAAAATTGATAGTTGTTAAGGACTTTTGAATAGATTTTTCTGAAGCAATTGTTTTTAGTGGGAGTCTTATATGTATAAATTGTGTTTGTTGGATTCAGGTCTTTTGCTTTTGTAAGAATGTATATTGACAAATAAGAGAAATAGGGAATAAAAATGAGCTCCAAATCTTTAATGAATCAATTGTATCAATCTAAGTAGAATTAGATAAAATTGTCTTCATGAAATTGTAGCTCTTTCTCTTAGCTTTCCAACGACATAAATTTTATAATTTTTAGACTTTAAGATTGAAAGTTATGATAATTTGAAATTGGTATATGTAGTAGGGTTGCATGATCAGCCCCTTTATTTTTGGGAAGGTCGCGATCATGCACATTTACGATTGCAACGAACCGCTACTATTCATCAAAAGTCGTGATCATGCATCTTCTTTTCTTTAGCCGTGTATTTTGTAATACACAGCTGAGCATTGTTTAATGCATGGCTGTGAGAAATGCACGGTCGTGTATTCTTAAATGCACACATGTGTATTTTTGGGCAAATCTTGTATTTTTTAATTGTTTGTTTATTTATTTATTTTTACTCCCATCAACAATTTAATTCTTTTTATCTTGATGTTAGTTTTATATATATATATACCCTAATTTTGGCACCTTGTTGTCACGAAATAAGAACTGAGACCTGGGGCTAACTTCTTTTGTATCAGAGCCCAAGGTTTCTAAAGGATTCCTAGGCTTAGAATATTTTATACTATGAAATATATGATTTGGGATAAAGTGTTTGTATTGCTAAATTACTTATTTACATTGTTGGGTTTATTGATTACATTAAGTGACATGCATATCATGCATACATGTAGGAAATAAGATTAAAATGAAAAGTAAGCTAAATGAAAATATTTTATTGAAAGAGTAAAATGTCACCTCGTCAAAGAACACGAGGAGTTATACAAGGATCTATTGCATCTGACTCTTCACCAAGAGAGGAGGGTATTGATGAGTCTAGAGCCCCAGCAATTGTTGAGGCGACCGTAGGGCAGGAAAGTGAGCCCTTTTAATCACAAACGAAGGATTCTCCTCTTCCTCTAATGCAAGTGCCTAATCCGTTTGATCCTAGAATGTTCCAAGTCTTTTCTTAGGCATTTGTTCAGGCCATGGGCCAGATGCCATCAACTTCTACCCCAGCACTGGCTAAGAAAGGGAGATAATTTGATAAGCTGAGGAAGTATAGAGAAATGGACTTCTATGGAACAACCGATCCAGAGGAAGCTGAGAGTTGGTTGAGGAAAATAGAAAGAATAATAGAATAGATGAACTGTGAGACGATGAAAGAGTTGTGTATGCTGCAAGCTTGCTTCAGGGAGATGCCCTGCATTGGTAAAAAAGCATACCAGGGAGCCAGTTAAAACTGCCAGTGTTAACATGGAGCGATTTCCAAGCTGCCTATAAGAAGAAATATCTGTCTGAGGTGTATATTCAGCAGAATCAGAGGGAGTTTTTAAGTCTCGTCTAGAGGGAGATAACAGTGAGTGAGTATGAGTGTAAATTTACACAATTATCTAGATATGTAGCTGAGCTGATGATGAGCGAAGCAGCTAAGTGTCGAAGGTTTGAAGCAGGATTGCATTTAGCCATAAGAGAAAAAGTGGTGGTGCAAAATTTTTGCGACTTTCAACAACTGGTGGAGGCTGCTTTAAGGGTTGAAAATGTGGAAAACATAAAGAGTGTAGTGAACAGAAAAAGGAAGGGAAGAGAACAGCTTAGCAAGGGAGGTAGTGTGCCTATGCTAGGAAGAAGTGCCAAGACTTTCCCTACACCGTCTGAAGTTAGGAGCAGTAGTTTAAGTAGACCCAAACTGACAAGAACTATTTCTCTTCAAGCCTTGACTGTTCGAGGCAGGGAAAGAGAAGAGGGGGAAAAGCCATCTTTTCCCAAATGCGATCATTATGACAAATTCCATAAAGGCGAGTGCTCTAAATCGACTGGCACATGTTTTAAGTGCGGAGAAAAAAGGCATATGGCTAGGGAGTGTCCACAGTATGCAAGACAAGAGAGAACTCAGACGCAAGCTTCAAGAATGATTGAGACTGTGAGAGTTGAGTCTGCAATTGAAATGGGCAGTTCCAGTGCAGTCAAAAAAGTAAATCCTCTAGGAAGACTGAGGGGATAAGCACCAGCTTAAGTATTCGTAATGACCAGGGAGGAATCAGAAACAGCTCCAGAGGTTATTACTGGTATGGTTAAATTGTTTCACGATGACATTTTTGTTTTAATTGATCCAGGGTCTACCCACTTATATATTTTGTCAAATATGATTATACATGATAGAAATTTAAGTCAATTAGATAGTCTTTTAATGGTTAGTACCCCGATTGGCCAGTATGTTATTATTAGTCATGTTTATCAAGAATGTGAAATATGTGTTGGTGAGGTAAAATTAGTGGTGGATTTAATGCCATTAGAGATAAAGGGATTAAATGTGATTTTAAGCATGGACACCTTAGAAAAATATAATGCCAATTTGAACTGCAAACAGAAGACAGTATAGTTTGAATTGGACAAAGGGAAAAAGGTGATGTTTGTAGGAGATAGGAAGGCAAGCCTACCTAAAATCATTTCAACTCTAATAGTAGAGAAAATGATGAAGAAAGGATATGAAGCATTCTTGGCATATGTGTTAGACATGAAGGTAGACGAAGAAAAATTAGAAAACATTCCTGTGGTCAGGAAATTTCCAGATGTCTTTTCGGAGGAACTACCAGGACTACCACCACCTAGAGAGATTGAGTTCACCATAGAGCTTCTTCCAGGCATAGCACCAATATCTATTCCACCTTATAGAATGGCTCCAGCATAATTGAAGGAGCTTAAAGAGCAATCAGAAGAGCTGTTGGAGGAAGGTTTTATTAGGCCTAGATCTTCGCCTTTGGGAGCTTCGGTTCTTTTTGTGAAAAAGAAAGATGGGTCCTTAAGGATGTGTGTGGACTACAGGAAGCTTAATCATGTCACCATCAAAAATAGATATCCTCTTCCACATATAGATGATTTGTTTGATCAACTATAAGGAGCAAAAGTCTTTTCCAAGATAAACTTGAGATCGGGTTATCGTCAATTGAGAATAAAGGAGTCATATGTGTCAAAGACTACTTTCAGAACACGATATGGGCATTTTAAGTTCTTAGTTATGCCCTTTGGATTAACTAATGCCCCTACGACATTCATGGAGCTAATGAATAGATTCTTTAAGCTTTTCCTAGACCAATTTATCATATTCTTTATTGATGATATATTGGTTTATTCTAAGAGTGATAAGGAGCATAAAGAGCATTTAAGGATTACCTTAGAGACATTGAGAAAGAAAGAGTTGTATGCCAAACTTGATAAATGTGAGTTTTGGATAAGGGAAGTGGTGTTTCTTGGACACATCATTTTGGAAAAAGGAGTACATGTGGATCCATGAAAAATAGAAGCTATTGTTAGATGGGAAGCACCCAAGAATGTAGCAGAAGTGAGAAGTTTCTTGGGATTAGCTGGTTACGACAGGATATTTGTAGAAGACATTTCCATAATAGCATCCCTACTCCCCAAATTCACAAGGAAGAGTCAGAAGTTTGTGTGGATAGAAAAATGTCAGAGGAGCTTTGAGGAATTGAATAAGAAGCTTACAACTGCACCAATTCTGACTTTGCCTTCTGATAGTGATTGATATACGGTATATAGCGATGCCTCGAGGAAAGGATTGGGGTGCGTGTTGATGCAAGGAGAAAAAGTGATTGCCTATGCTTCCAGGCAATTAAAATCCTATGAGATGAATTATCCCACCCATGACTTGGAATTGGCTGCTATAGTCTTTACATTGAAATTATGGAGACATTACTTATATGGATTCACCACCAAGGTATTTACAGACTATAAAATTCTTAAATATTTGATGTACCAAAAAGAGTTAAATTTGAGGCAAAGAAGACGGTTAGAATTATTGAAGGACTATGACTTGAAAATAGACTATCACCCGGGGAAAGCTAATGTAGTAGCAGATGCACTGAGTAGGAAATCCACTATAGCACATGTGAAGATGGTATATCTTCCTTTGTTGAAGGAATTAGCCAAACTGAAGGTGACGTTGAGGCAAGTCGAATCTAGTGGTATATTGGCTAATTTTAAAATAAGGCCAGTGTTAAATGAGAAGATTAAGGAATTGTAGGAACAAAATGAGTATTTAGACAAACTCGGAGAAGAAATTAGAAATGGTAAGCCTTTGGAAATAGAAGTAAGAGAAGATGGATTATTGGTGGTAGGCAACATATTATGTATTCCAGATACGCAAGAGTTGAAGGATGAAATTCTTGATGAGGCACATAATGCTATATATGCAATGCATCTGGGGAGCACCAGAATGTATAAAGATTTAAAAGAACACTTCTGGTGGAGAGGAATGAAGAAAGATGTTACAGAGTATGCTGGAAAATGCTTGGTATGTCAATAAGTTAAAGCAGAACATCAAGCGCCCGCCGGGTAAGCTTAAGCCCTTGCTTATTCCTCAATGGAAGTAGGAGAAGATTACTATGGATTTCTTAATGGTATTACTAAGGACCAACAGAAAGCATGACACAGTATAGGTGATTATTGATAGATTACCAAGTCAACACATTTCTTTCCAATTAGACAAACAAATTCTTTAAATGCCTTGGCCAAGAAATACATAGATGAAATAATCAGACTTCGTGGGATTCCAAGTTCTATAGTCTCAGATAGAGATCCTAGATTCATATCTAGATTTTAGGAAAGTTTGCAAGAGGCTTTGGGAACTAAGTTGCATTTTATCAAAACTTTCCATCCACAGACTGAAGGTCAATCAAAGAGGACAATAAAGACATTGGAAGCAATGTTAAGAGCATATGTAATAGATTTCAAGGGTTCATAGGATGATCATTTGCCTTTAATCGAGTTTGTTAACAAAAATTCTTACCACTCAGTAATTCAAATGGCACCTTATGAAGCTTGGTATGTTAGGAGGAGCACAACTCCTATTTGTTGGGATGAGGAAGGTGAAAGAAAACTTTTAAGGCCTGAGTTGGTACAAGCTATAGTCGATAAGATTAAATTGGTAAAACAGAGACTCAAGGCGATTCAAGACAGGAGGAGCTATACAGACGCACATAGGAAGGAGATGGAGTATGAAGTTGGAGACAAAGTATTTCTGAGAGCCTTACCATGGAAAGGAGTCTTAAGATTTGGTAAAAAAGGTAAGCTCAGTCCAAGATACATAGGCCCTTATGAGATTATTAAGAAGATTGGGCCTCTCGCCTACAAGTTAGCCTTGCCACCAGAGTTATCCAAGATTCACAATGTCTTCCATGTATCATTACTAAAGAGCTATAGATCGGATCCTTCCCATATATTCCAACCTTCAGAGGTTCAATTAAGGGAGGATTTGACTTATGAAGAACAACCAGTAGCAATTCTAGATTCAAAGGAAAAGGTCTTGAGAAACAAGACTGTGAAACTGATTAAAGTTTTATGGAGGAACCATTCAAGAGAAGAGGCAACATAGGAACCCTTGGAAGCCATGAAGGAGAAGGATCCACACCTAATTGTAGCTTCAGGTAAGAATTTTGAGGATGAAATTCTTTAAGGGGGAGAAATGTTGGACCCTGAATTTTTCTTAGAATTTATTTTAATAAATTAGCAGGCATAAACTGAATTTGAATTCCTATATTAGAAATTTTTTTGGAGTTAGTATATGGGTTTGCATGTATTAAATGGAAATGCTAAAATAAAGTAAGGAGTTAGTAGGAATTAGATTAAATGTGGAAGAGTAAGTTTGGAAGATTAAAAGTTTATCTTAAAGAAATAATAAGAGAAGAGAAGAGAGTCAAGCATAGTAAGAAAAAAATAGAGAAAGTCAAGAAGAAACTAGAAGAAGAGAAGGAGAAACCGAAGCATAGAAAGAAAAACAAGGAAAGAAAGAAAAAGGAGGAATAAGAAGAAAGAAAAAGGGTTCAGCTGAAAATTTTTAAGTATTCCCTATTTTTCTTCTTGTTTTAGTAGAAAAAGAAACAAGTGAAAGTATGCTTTATGTTGAAAAGGAAAAGAGAAAGAAGAGAACCAAGAAATTCGTTTTCTTAGATCTTTATAAATTTCTAACTATATCTTCGTTCTTCTAGTTTAGATAAGCTAAGAGTAGATTAAGTCTAAGCTCATTTTTGGATAATAGAGCTTTATGGAAGTTCTATTCATATATGATGTTTGAATGAA
>JANIIA010487127.1:0-15701 GCA_027478495.1 Erythroxylum alaternifolium | reverse complement strand
TTCTGTTCTTTATGTTTCATCGAATAAAAGGTGATGTGTTTCGTTTTCAGTTTAAGTAAACAAAATGTTTTGAAAAAAAAAAGTAGGCCCAAATTAATGATCATTGATAAGAGTATTAAAAAAAATGTATACCGAAGTTTAAGTGTTAATTGATGTGACATGCCACCCTCGCGGGGCACGGATTCGGATATCACTATCGATATCGGGTTTGGGTCCAGCGGAAGTGGGTGTTAAATCAATAAATATTCAGCTTTTGACGACGATTCTTGTTATGCGTCGCGAATGTTTTCCCTTTTGTCACGCTTTTTTGTTTGGTCTCTAAATTCATAGTTTTAATGAGAACTTGTTTAAATCGTCACAATATGTTCATTTTTGGTGACGATTTTGGTTTCGTCGCTACAGAAAAGTAGCTAAATCATCCATTTGTTGTAGTGACAACCGTATCAAGTATTCTCTAGACCTTGTGGTCCTATCCTATATATGTCCTATAGTCACTGTTGTTATGTCAACATGGTTCACTATTTTGAAATTTCCCAATTGTTGTATTTTATTAACATGGGTGATAATTGATAGGGTTTTGATCTTGTTCCAATTTATGATCCAATTGGACGATTTATGGCTTTCTTTTTTAGGATTTTCTTAAGGTGCAAACACAAGACGCCAAGCGTAACATTTCTTATTCTCGTACCTATTAGCTTTCCCCATACTCTGAATATTTTCTTATTTTGTTTTACTTATATTGAGAATAATAAAAGAGAATACATGAAAATTTTGATCTCGTTTGTACCCTTTGTTTAATTTGTTTTAGTATCTTGTAAATCATTAAATTTGCTTGTTTCATAGTAACGAAATTTAATTATATACGCCATACTTGTACCTAAGAAAGTTAATATATGTCTAACTCTATACATTCATTAGATAGAATTTTGGTGAATAGGGAGATATGCTTACCTCTCAGCCACCATTGTAACAAATCGTAATGTTTCAATATTCTACTTCAAGGGTGGTGAGGACCTCGTCTCATTACCATTTCTCGTCTAGTTATAACCATTTTCTTAGTCATGATTTTTGCAATAAAATTTTATATTTTATTTATGAATTTTGAGTTACATGACAGAGGATGAGATCGAAGTGGTGCTCTTGTTGATATGGAAGTAATATCATTTTGAACCATAATGATACTTAATTTTCTTTTCTTATGTATTTAGTTTTGTTTAATTTGATTGTGTTTTTTGAATTATATCTTCTTTAGATCTATCTTGATTCTTCACTTATTGATTTTTTTATTATGTAAGATTTAAGATTAAAACTTAACGTCTTGCCCATTTTCATTGATTCAATTATTTTTCTATATAAATTATTTCCTTAAGATATTAGTTATAAGATATTCTATTGGAAAATTTTAAATAATCAGTAATGTTTATGATGTGGAAATCCTTGCAACACTAATATGTCAGTTACTCGTGAGAGAAAAGATCTTCATTCGTCAACTTTTATGCAACTTTAACTTGTACCGATAGAAATTATTATAAAAATCTAACACAAGTTATTAATTTTAAACTAAATAATTATTATATTGTTAACTAGACTTATGCTCTCATATATTTCTTTTCAACTTAACATTTGTCAGACTTATATGTGCTTGCCATGACAATTAAGAATTTAACCTTGTAATTGTCATTATAGCTGCCGCCAATGAATATGAGCCGGATCGTCACCGCCATTGCCCGAGTTCCTCGTCAACGTTGTTGCTTAAGTTTGAAGGAGACGACAGGACATTATTAAAACGAGAGGGAAGAGTTACACGCTTAGATGGGCCAACACCTATGAACAAAATGGATATATGGGTTGGCGTTTTGAGGTTCAATGGACCATGCCTTAGGATGTGTATGGGCTGTTATTTTGGATTTTAAAAAAATATAGCATATCAACCAACCATAAGTTTGGACTTATAACTAAATAAGGTTAGGATATGTACATTCTATATTAAGTAATATGGTAACTCAAAATATTAATTACAAATAAGTTTCTAATTAAATTTAAATTAAAAAGATCATAAGTGGAATAATAATTAGAAATGAGTTTCTAATTAAACAATAAATTAAATAAATTGACATTTTTAGTGTAATAAGAATTTGAAAAAAGTTTCGAATTCAATTAAACATTAATATATATATTATTCAAAATTAGAAACAAGTTTCTAAATTGACCAAAATTCTTTAGATGTTAAATTAAATTAGAAATACGTCTCTAAGTAAATAAATTTAAGTAATTAGAGTTATAAGTTATATTCTAAGAGTAAGGGTTCCCTATTATATTAGTAATATAATTTGTTTATAAACGGGCATTCACGTATAAGTCTTTGATGCCTAAAAATTTGTTTTCCAAGAGAATCTCAATTATTCAGAGGATACCCAGACTTCTTTGTACTGCAACATTGGTGAGACATGTCACCATCATATCGGCATGATTATTCAATGTTCACATGATACATGGAGAAGACTTAATACAACACGTGATTACAATTAGTAATTTGATACCAAAATTGTATTTCAATGGTTGTTTGGCTTATAGACAAGTTGATATAAAGTATATGACTTTACTTCCATCATCGCCATGACCCAAAAGTGAACTTTTCAAAATACTATGGAATTTAGAAACACCTAAACAAAGACATATGATTGGATAGTGATGACACTTATGAAGGAAATTCGAAAAAGGGAACTAATTAAAAATTTTTACCGCATAGGTTTCCCAATAGAAATAGTTGGAAATATTTCATATCGAGCTTTAAAAACTTTGCAAACTCATTAACTCTATTTGATAAGATCTTATCTTGATATATTATTTGATATTATTTCCTTTGTTTTAGATTTATTTTGGTGCTTAAATATTAAAATTAATGTTTTCTTATTTTTAAGAGATGAAAAGGAGAGTTTGCTTCAAATTGAGACTCTATTAATGATAATGACGAATCTTGGATAAAGTGAATAGATTGTTGTGGTGGATAAGATTTAAAGAGGCAGAGTTTAATGGGTAATATATTTCTATCCTTATCATATAGGAGTTTGCATTTGTTTTATATTGACATTTTTACAAGTCAGATCCCTTACAAAGGGGCGTTCCCACAACAAAAAGGAAAAGTTCTCTATTCTTATTTTTTTGCAATTCTTTGTCTTTCTTCTATTTTTGTTATTAGAGCAAAAGTCCTATATGGCTAAACTCAATCATTCTAATTCAAGAGGATTCGATATTCTAGTCGTAAATTTGTGAAGTTTTGTATTCTTAACTTTTATTCATGTTTTAATTCAAGCATTTCTTGTTTTGAGTTATTATATTTCATGAATGATTAATATTTGATTAATCTAATAATTTAATTTAATATTGATTTTTGTATCATTATCCATGAATTCATGATCCGTAATTGTCATGAAAGATTGATAAAAGTGGCAAATAGGTTATTTATGAAATTGTATATTTAACTTATGATAAATAAGAAAACTAAATTGAATAGTTGCATCTGTCTCGATTATTTAATTAACGGTTTACTCTTTTTCACTAAGCTTGTTTCTACCATTTTTTTAATATAGAATGCTATCACACCCAGTTAATGAATGGTACGTTTAGGTTTGGATGCTAAGTTTGAACTAATTAATTTAGCGAAATTTGAAACTTATTACGACTATCCTAATATATTTTAGACTAACTGCTTGAATTGTGAAAATATTTTTTTTAAACCAATGATCAATGTTACAATTAAATGAGGTCTTTTCTTTGGATCTAAGTTTGGTAATCTTGACTTTCTCACTTTTACATTCAGTTGATTTAATTTGATTTCTTACTAATTTTAGTTAATCAGTTACTTAATCAAAACCCCCTTTTTATTTCATTACTTGAAATGAAGGAACTATAGTCTAGTTCTCTTAGGATTCGACCTAATTTCACAACTATTGGAAGAAGTTTGGAAAATCATAACTATTTTGGGGGCTTAGACAACCCGACCAAAATTTGGCATCGTTGGCAAGGAATTATTTTAGTTTCTTAGTTTCTTTGCATTTTTATTTTACAGTTACTACTAACTTCTTTTCTTATATGACTCGTGCTTCTCAGACAGGTAAATTGCAATATAATCTAGAAATTGAGAAGATAGTGTGTCGTTTGAGAAAAGAGACTAAGTCAGGAAGCGGTCATTCACCTTCAGACGTGAAAGTTGAAGTAGATTTAACAATTAATGAAGACTCTAATTTTCAAGAAGTAGACGAAAAGGTGGCAAATCTCTACCCTAGAATGTTAAGGAGGTAGTGACCCTAAATTTGAATCGACAACCTTTATACATTCAATTTCCATATGTTGAGGTAGATTTTGAATTGAAATAGAGTTTGATTCATTTACTGCCTATTTTTCGTGGTCTTGTTGGTGAAGATCCATATAAATACCTGAAGGAATTTCATGATGTTTGCTCTAGAATGAAGCCATTAGGGGTAACAGAAGAACAAATTAATCTCAGGACCTTTCCGTTCTCATTAAAAGATAAGGCAAAGGATTTGCTATATTATTTTCCATTTGGCTCAGTAACAATATGGAATGAGAAAAAAAGAATGTTTCTAGAGAAGTTCTTTCTCACATCAAGAGCAGCGAATATCAGAAAAGAGATATGTGGGACAAGACAAATTATGGGAGAAACATTATATGAATATTGGGAAAGGTTTAAAGAGTTATGTGCCAGCTACACATATCACCAAATTCCTGATCAATTTTTGATTCAATACTTTTATGAAGGACTATTGCCAATGGATCAAAGTATGGTTGATGCAGCTAGTGGAGGAGCTTTGGTGAACAAAACACTTGAACAATCAGACAATTGATATCAATTATGACCAAAAATTCTCAACAGTTTGGGATAAGGATGAATGGAGTTGTTAATTATAGAGTAAGGTACGTAACGTACAGCTTGAGGATAAAATTTCAGATTTAACCGCTCTAGTTTGTCAAATGACCGTAGGTCAATTGCAATTGCAAGAGTCTGTTGAATATGCTCATTACCTAGACATCCGACAAATATGTGCCCTACATTGTAACAAGAATCTCTTCAAGAAGCTAACGCAATAAGGGGATTTCCTAGCAACCTCAATGGAAATATGACCTTTATTCCAACCATTATAATCTAGAATAGAGGGATCATCCAAACTTGAGCTATGGAAATCAGGGAGGCCAATAACGATATGAACCTCATAATTTTAAACAACCTCAAGCCCTTACATATGCTCAACCTCAATCTTCAAATTCAGCTATGTCTTTATATGACAATTTTAAGGAACTTGCTAATAATACTCAACAATTTCAAGAGGAAACAAGGGTGAGCCTTTAATGTAAGAGGCTAAGTATAAAAAATTTAGTTTTTGCTGATGATTTATTGCTGCTATTCAGAACAAATAGAATATTTGTGGTGGCTTTGATGACTGCAATGAAAATGTTTTCTAAGATGTTTAGACTTAAATTGAACTATGGAAAAAGCTCTTGTTACATCTCTAATAAAGTTATGGATCAGGAAGCAATGACACTTGAAGTTATAGGATTTAACGTACATGACTTGCCATTTGTACATCTAGGAGTTCCTATTACTACTTTTAAGTCAAATTATAGAGATTACAAAATGATAATTAATAAAATACAAGCTAGAATATTAGGTTGGAATTTGAAGGCTTTATCAGTAGATGGAAGAGCACAACTTATCTCTTTTTATACTCAATGCGCTAAATATACATTAGGCATCTTACACGTATTTTCCCAAGGAAGTTATTAAAACAATTGATTTTATTCGCAAAAAGTTTTTGTGGTTTGGAAACAAAACAAATACACACTATATTCCCATCAAATGATTAAAAGTGTGCTCTTTGAAAAAGCATGGTGGGTTGAATGTGCTCCCTTTGAGAATTTGTAATTCGGTTATTCTTACTAAAAATTTATGGATGATCATTGAAAACAAGCAATCCTTATGGGTTAAGTGGATTAATGATTATTACATCAAAGGAAGAAATTTATGGAAAGTTAATATACCTGATGCTACTTCAAACATAACTAAAATAATCTTCAAACTTAGAAGCAAAGTCAGACAATATGTGATCAAATTATTAGGAAATGGTATCAATATAGTATGACAGATGGTTAACCATTGGAGCTTGTGAGAATATTGGTGAGTTGAATTTGATTAGAAATATCATTGGGGATAATCAATCTGTTCGTTATGCTTTAGCACACAAAATTGAAATTTTATTAAGTATTTGAGATTATGCTTTGTATAATCAGATCAATAGTAGTGAGCTTAAGGACAACCAAGCAGATGTTAACTAGTGAAATTGTTTAGAAATGGTAAATTCACCAATTTAACCTATAGAAAATTGTTTCAAGAGTATGGAAATGTGGTAGCATGGCATAAACTTGTTTGGTGCAAGTTTATGATAACTAAAACTGCATTCAAAATATAAGTAGCAATTAAGAATAAGGGAAACAATCAAAGCAATCAAGTTACATTTTGTCATCTTTGAAGATAAAATGTAGATTAGCACCAGTATTATGCCAGCGTTGGGTTTAATGATTAGTACGTACACTTGTGTTTAATCCTTTGTAATACCATTATGGTGGTTTGTTAAAACATTCCTTTGAAGGGATGGTTTATGCTTGTAACAATTATTATTACCTTTCATAGCTTAATCTAATTTACAAATTAGCAAAAAAAATAAACACCTAAAATTTTCTAGAATGATCATCAATAAATGTTATAAAATATAAACAGTCACTAAAGTTTTAGAATTGACAGTGCCAACATCAGTTTGAACTAAATCAAGAACATATGACCTCGTATGTAGAGGAGATATATAAAAAAGAAACTCTTTGATACTTACCAAAAAAACAATAAGTGTAAGGTTTTAGTGAATTATCTTTAATGGGAAGAACCTTTTGCTTTGTAAGAGTATCAAGTCCCTTCTCACTTAAGTGACCAAGTGGCATATGCCATAATTATATGCTACAATCTCTGGCTACATTCACCTTAGCTATTATCAACTTAGCTAACATCCTATAAAGATTATTTGTATCTAGTTCATTTACATCCAAACAAGTCCCTTTTGCGATTCTTAATTAGCCACCACAAAATGTAGTTTCATAACCATCCATTTTAAGAGCTTTCATTAAGATAATGTCAAAGGTGGAAATCTGGGACATGTCTAACATTATTCAAGTGCAACTTGCATCTGATATTGGTCTCCAACCAAACATCTCCCGTTTAAATTATCTTGTATACTTTATAGCCCCTCACCCTCACTTTATCAAATTTACTTGTGGTATTGGATGAAAAGAACTCTTGATCTGACACCATATAAAATGTGACACTAAAGTCCACTGTCTAACTAAAATCTTGGCATACAAGAGACATTTTTCAGCAATAACAACATCACTGTCAAATACAACTGTAGTGGTATCTTTTTTCCTTTTTTCTTTTCTTCACCTTTTCCCCTTAATTTCTTGCACTTAAGCAACCTGCATTCCTTTTTCATATGACCCATATTTGTTAATGATGACACTTAATTTCTTTTTGGGACTTTAACTTCCCTCTATACTTGTTACTTCTTTCACTTTTCTAGGAGTTTCTAGTTTAGATTCTCCCCTTTAATTGAGTAACCAAGGCCTTTGAATATGAAAATGTTCTTAATGATTTTCTTCTTATCTCATTATTCAGGATGCTACTGTTAGTAAGCTCTAAGGACATCATGCCATTAGGAACATAATTACATAATAAAGTCTTGAATATTTCCTATGACTCTGGTAATAAGCCCGAAAGGAACAGTCTTTGAATATCATCTTTAAATTTTACTCCCATACTAGTAAGTTGATTCATAACTCACTCAAAATTATTCATGCAATCTGCCACTGGAGACCAGTCTTGATATTTCAAAGATAGCAATTGCTTTATTAAGTACATCTTGCTATTACCCATTTTCTTAGCATATAATTGTTCAAGCTAGTTCCACAAGGTTCTAGAATGAGTTTCTTCAGCTATATGGTTCCAGAAATTTTCATCAACCCATTATCTGATATGGCTACACACTTGCATATGTAATAGGTTCCATTCATCATCTACAATATTTGCAAGCTTTTGTATAACAAATACAGGTTCATGAAATTTCTTTACATAAAACAAATCTTCCATCTTGTGCTTTTAAATTACATATTTAGATCCATTTAAGCTAATCATTTTGCTTATGTTAGTTTCCATTTTTTATGACTTCTACACCAATACCACAAACTGGCTCTAACATCACTTATTGGGAGAAAGATCAAACATATAAGTGTGAATATGCACAAAAGAAAGCCACACAATAATTATTTGCTCTATAAATATACCATATAACAATCAACATATAAATAAAAAATCAATAGGAGCTAGAATTTTTTAATCTGGAAAACTCCTAGTGTGAGGAAAAAACCATGGGATCTAGTCTAGTAAAATAATATCCACTACTCTAAAAAAATGGGTATACCAATGTTCAGTCCTCCTAACAATGTAGGGGTCAACAAGCATTAAAAATGTCACCAACAATGGTGGATAACAACATAATAAAGATGCATAAACGATATCTCAGCTTAAGCAATAAGAGGGAATATAATTATAATTACTTTTACCAAAGTGTTGCTTTGCACAATCAGGAATAATATACTAAAATTTTAAATCAAATGAAGATCGTTTAGTCCTCCAAATCTCTAGCTAATGAAACCAATTATTCTCTTTTCTTGGTTTTGCCATTTCTTGTTTAATATATTTTCTCTTTTGTTTTCTTTTTCATGTTCCACTACCTCCCACTTTATCTCTTTTTAAAATATTCATTTAACCTCTCTTTTTTTTGACGTTTGTATATGGTTGGTTCACTTTAGAAGTGACCCACCTAAAGTGAACCGACCTACCTAAATAACGGAAAGACTAAGATATAAGAAATATCAATGGGATCTTTTCCCATTTATTACAAATTAATCGATATATTTAAGATTATTTAGATGTTAATGAGTAAATCCCATGCATATTATAATGAAAACTATTTTTCCAAAATGAAAAAAGAGAAGAGGTTTTGTTATCTAACAAACTTTTCATTTTATAGGATTGAAGGCAAGTATGTAAAATTTTAATATACATGAATTAAATATTTTTTAATTAAGCAAGTAAAAAATATAAGAAATTCATTATTTGGATGTTTTATTTTTCCTTATTAATTTTGCACAATGGCTTACTGTCTTATTATGTTTTGTCTCTTATATAAATCTTTTTTTTCTTACATAAAATGTTCACATTCTCCCTTTAGTGTTTTCAATGTAATATAAGATTTCTAATGCATCAAAAGAAAAGATGGTGTTTTTAGTTAATATATATAGTTAAGCTTATAGTAGATCAATAGGAAAAGAGTTTCGATATCAAATTTTTGAAGAAAAAATTTTTAGTTCTTGGTTGGATCTTTGGATTGTTAATATATACGCCAAAAATAAAATATATTTATGGTTGAAATCATTAAAAAACTACCCTTTTGCCATAAGAATATTATACAAACACCAAACAAAAATATGAACTATAATAGTGTCGTTAAAAACATCACAATTACAAATATTTAACATTTATATTACTCTTTTAAAAAGAAATCTTAGGGTTTTTGATGTTAGTAACACATTTTTTGTACTTAATAATTACATTAGTAATGTTATAACATGAATATTTTGTTTTTAAAGGAATCTAAACAACAATTTTAATTTATTGAATTATTCAGGTGCAAAGTATATGATACCATAAAATTGTATAAAACTCGTAATTCCAATAGGTATACTTAACATATTGAATAATTATCAAAAGTTAGAATAAATATTGAATAATTGATAATCTTAATTATGTAGATTTCTTCTTGAATATGATCGACGTTGTTTTAAAAAAAATCATCTCATAAGTTAGAATAATATTATAATATTAACTGCTATTTGATTGTGGTTTTGTTTCTTGGATTGGACATATTTTGTTTTTCGGGTTTAGCCTGTGATTATGTAAACATTCAGTGAGTATTTGTTTGCAATGTATAAAGCCTATTTTGGATAATATAAAGATAAATGGGTCAAATTTCTTTTGAATATTTGTCTTCATATTATTGAAAAGAGTTAGTCTCTTTATCTAAATCACATTCAATTAGATTCCACTGTGTCACAACTTGATTCCTTAACCAAGTATTCAATAAAATTTTGTCCAGTAGTTTGTGTGAACTCTAATGAAGTATTTTGTCAAACACTTAGTGTGCAATTCACAGGGACGATCAATTACGTTTGGAATTTCACAACTTGGATAACAATATCTTAATATAAGTAAAGAGGTTTATTTATGCAAACAGTCATATTGATTACTAATAATTCTGAGTACGTAAAAAGTTAACAATTCAGGTTAGTCTTTAAAACATTTTATCAAACATCTTTTGTGCATACGTTTTAGGAACAAAAATAAAGTAACACAGAGCATAAATAATACGTAACGAAAGTTTACATATAAAATGAGATAAGGACTTACAAAATAATCAACTGATATTTTCAAATAATATTTAAGTAATTAGTTAAAAATAAATGTCACAACTCTAATGCATCATAGAGTTAATATTGGTTCCAATAAGTCCAAAATTATGGTTGAAATTAATCCACGATAAATTTCATTTTTTAGGCCCAACATATTATAAGCTTTGTCCCATTAAATAGGCCCAAAATTATCTTAAATACTAAACCAATATATATATATATATATATATAATATGGTAAATCTGATTTAGAAATAAGTTTTTAAATTTACATATATTATGCTTATGAATTTAATGATATTTAGAAATAAGTTTCTAAATGAATTATAAAATTAGAAATAATTAGTTCAATCTAATTAGAAATAAGTTTTAAATTAAATTTAAATTACTAAGTTCGTAAGTTGAATAACAATTAGAAATGAGTTTCTAACTAAACATTATATATAATAATTAGAAATAATTTTTAATTAAATAAATTGACTATTAGTATAATGGTAGTTAGATATAAGTTTCTACTTTAAATTTTAATTTGATTGGTTCCATAATAATTAAAAATGTGTTTCTAATTAAAATGAAATAACTACGATTTAATTGTGATATGTTCATATTGTATTGAAACTACGAATTTGAGTAAATTATAATGATCATACTTTTATTTCAAGGATGAGCTCATTTATCCATTTTGATTTTTGGATTATGTAACGTCTTTTAATTCCTAAAAAAGTGTTTTCAGGAAAATGTTAACTATGAAGAGGACAACTACATTTATATAAACTACGGCATAGATGAGTTGACTTATCATTATGTTAGCGCGCAATTACACCAGATGCGATATCTTCCTGGAGATATAAGACAATATGTAATTACCGTTTCATTTAATGTAAGAGCTGTATTTCAGAGGTTGTCTAGCTTTCATGGAAGTTGAAGTGAAGTATATGGCTTTACCCTCAACTTTACTATAATTAGAAAGTAAACTATTAAGCATGCTTTGGAACTTTGAATGGCCTAAGGTAAAATCATATAAACGGTTGGTGATAAACTCTATAAGAAGCTCGAAGAAAAGAATTGATTTAAACTTTATACCTAACCAGTCTTCCACTCGAAATTATTAGATTAATAGTATATTAAGCTTCTAGGACTTTATCATATGAATTCATTAACTTTATTCTATCTAGGGCTTATTATTATGTACCAAACTAAATTGTAATGAACCATATAAATTATGTTCTTTAAGATATGTCAAATTTTATATCATTAATTTTTATCAAAATATATGTTATATGAATGTTTATGTTTGAAAACTTCTTAAGTATGATAAATTGGAATTCAATTGTTATATGAATGATGATTAAGAATAGATGTACTCTTTCGATTTCGTAAATAATTGAAAATTGATTATTCTATATATATGTATGTATGACATGACAATAACAAGCAAGTATACTATTCCTTTTGACAGAAACTTTGTGTTTCCATTATGACTACTGCATCAAAGAATATTGTTGCTAAACTCAACAAAGGTGAGAAATTAAATGACAGCAATTATGAGATTTGGAAAATAAAAATCCAATATGTACTGGAAGAGCAAGAGACTCTTCAACCATTAAACATAACTATAGATGTTCTTGAGGAAGGCAATACAACCCAACATGAAAAGGATCTGTGATGCTTATGAAATTTGGAAGAACAATAACTCATTAGCTTGCATTATATTACTGAGAAGCATGTATAATGACATCATGCATGAGTTTTGCATATATAACATTGTTAAGGACATGTAGTCCACTTTAGCCACATGTTTTGAATGTACCTTAATGACCCAAGTAAGGTCACTTACATTTAAGTTTGAAATATATAAGAAATGGTCAGATCATACAATGTAAAAGCATTTAAGGCATATGTCTGACATGATAAGTGAGTTGCATGATGTTTGTCATGAATTCTTATATAAGCAATAAGTAAAAGCTATGATTCGATCATTACCTCAAAGTTGGGAGCATATAAAGATACATTTAACTCACAGTGAGAGTCTCAAGACAATGGAAGATGCTACGAGGCATCTTATACTAAAAGAAGAACATCTTGAAGCCTTAAAAGTGTCATCAGAGGTATATGCAGTTAGTTCTAGCTCATATGGAGCTATGAATTAGAAGTGTAAACATAATGGCGAGTCAAAATGGAAAAAGGGTAAGAAACCTACCCACTATACTTAAGACTTAAAGAAGGTGAAATAGCAAAACATAGATATAATTAAGATCTTTAATTATGGCAATAAGAGTCACTTTACTCGTGATTATAGCAAACCCAAAAAGGTACAATCTTAATGTACAAACATTTGTTTTTTGAATGTCTCTTATTCTATTTTACTAACTGAATCACATCTTTTGTGGATTGTAGATTCAAGAGCATCCAACTATGTAGCAAATGATAAAGGTGCCTTTATAAAATTCTAAAAAATTATAGATGGAACATGATAGATTTATGTAGGAACAATTCAAAAGTTGATATAAAAGGGATTGGAACCTAAAAATTAGACATGTAAAGTGGCCAATCCTTGATCTTACATGGAGTATTATATGCTCCAAAGATTCAAATGAATCTGATCTATTTGCTACTTTTAATAAGTCTTAGTTTTGATGTAAATTTCCATAATAGTGGTATGAATTTTATATCTTGGACATATTTATTATGGCCATGGTTTTATGTTAGATGGTTTTATTGTTTTGGATATTGTCTATTCAAATAATAATATAATTAATTCTTTTTTACATCATTTACTAATTCCAATAATGATGTAATTTTATGGCACATTAGACTATGTCACATTAGTCAAAATCAAATAAGTTGATTAGCTAAAGAAGGCTTATTAGGTAATTTATGTTAAGTAGATTTACCTATTTGTGAATATTGTCTAGTAGGTAAAATGGCAAGAAAGCCATTTGGAAAAGGAACACAAGCTTATCTATTATAATTGATTCATTCAGACATTTGTGGTCTAATGCATATAAGAGCATGGTGCGAGTTATGTATTTCATCACTTTTATAGATGATAATACTTGGTATGTTCATCTCTATTTGATTTTCCATAAACCAAAAGCATTAAGTTATTTCATCAAATATATGAACTTATTAGAGAATCAATTATACAAGAAGTTGGAATGATATTCTCAGGAGCGATGTGAGAGAGAGAAATTAGCAGAGCGTCCATTACTTTGCAGATCACCTGTAAGTTTCTAACCCCTTCTTCCATAGCTTCTTCTTCTTCTTCTCCCCTGTCTCCTCCCCTAGTCCAAACCCTTGAACCATCTCCTAAAATTCCCCTTTTGACCCATTCCCCAATCCCTGATTCCGAAAACATAGAACCAAACTGCCCCAATATTTCCTATGTTAAGATACCCGTAGGATTGCCAACTGTTCCAGCAATTCCCTTAAACACTCAAGACTGAAAATCTTCACTGCAATCTCTTCCAAAAACTTGGAAATCCATTGTTGCTGACAGAGTGGAGGAACCCTTAAGCGCTACAGCATTGGCCTACTACCCCCTAAAAATCAAGGAGGACCAAATCTTCGTTATCCCGCCGTCAGAGTTAGCACAGAAAGGAGTAAGGAAGTTTTGTCATGCTCTAATAGGCTTCTTCATTAGTAATCACCCTGCCTTCCCAGTGGTTCAGAGAGCCCTGTCCAAAGCTTGGTTAACTTACGACTTAAAATAAACTTTAGTGACTAGCTCAAACAAATTTCTATTCAAGTTTGATTCTGAATGTGGGTTGAATGAGGTGTTGGAAAAGGGACCTTGGCATATCCAAGGGAAGCCCTTGTTCTTATGAAAATGGAGTTTGAATGTGAGGGAGCAAGAGGATTTTAGGTTTGCCCCTGTCTGGATAAGATTCCACAATATCCCTATGAGTATTGGAACAATGAGGGGTTAGGTAGGATTGCTAGTGTAGTGGGACATCCTTTGCTTATGGATTCCCACACAGCAAAAATGTCCAAAATCCTATATGCTAGAATGTGTGTAGAACTAGATCTGGAAAAGATCTGGCCTTCGTCATTTCAGTTGGCAACATATAATGATGAGGGACAAGTGACATTTAATGGAGATTGCAATAGAATATGAATGGAAGCATGAGAAGGTAACATAGAAAAGGAATGGCAACCAACAGGTCGTATATTTGAAACTGGGACTCAAAAAGAGATGGAAAAGGAAAATAATTCTAAACCTATAAGTGGAAACCGACAGATGGAGTGTGGTCAGGAGTAAAATCCTGAAAAGGTACAAGTTAGTCCTAAGGAGAGTATAATTGCTGAAACCCCAATTGAGCAAAGTAAAGGCAAAGAAGTACAACAGAACCAGGATGATTCTAATGTAAACCTTGAAGATGCTGAATGTCCTAATGTGAGCAAATCAGGTAATTCTATTGCCTCTCTTAAATCTGATGTGGTTCCTAAAAATTCTATTGATGCTCAGAGCTCGGTTTATTGGAAGGGGCAGAGTGGGATTTTACCATTAGGAAAGGTAGGAAATCTAGAAGAAAACAAAAGTAGTAGATTATGTCTTAGTGTTTTCGATTATGGATCTAGGTTTTTAAAATATTAGAGGTCTTAATAACCATAAAAAATAGTTTTCTGTGAAGTCTTTCCTTAGGATGCTTTCAGTTTCTTTTGTGTGTTTGATAGAATCTAGGATCAAGTCTCCTTTCCTTTCAAATAATATTTGCTCTACTATGTTTCCTAGATGGAATTTCTGTAGTAATATAGATCAAGCTTCTTGTACCAGGTTAGTGGCAGTTTGGAACCCAGATCATTGGTTGTGCTCTCCTATTATTACTACTGACCAACAAAATCTTTTGGAGGTGTCCCCTTCGAATTGTGATTCTAGTTTCTTTGTTACTTTTATTTATGGCTCAAATAACTTCAATCAAAGGAAAAATCTTTAGTCTACCCTTTTAAACATCAAATTCATTGTTGGGAACTAACTATGGATTATAGTTAGGGATTTTAATGCTATTCTGCTTTCTCACGATGCTGAACCCCTTAGTTTGTAACATCCCGTTTCCAGAGAACGGGTCGGACCAGAGAACGGGTCCAGGTGTGATAAGTTACTACACCTCATGC
>JANIIA010487077.1:0-15706 GCA_027478495.1 Erythroxylum alaternifolium | reverse complement strand
GTATGATGTTAATGTATTATGAGATTTTCGATTAAATGTTGGGTTAGGATATCTGTATTCCGAATATGAGTTAGACTCTGAAAACGGGGTCTAACAATATAGCTTAATTAGGATTTAGTATAAATTTAGCACCCTATAGGTTATCACGTTCGTTCATAATTTGAGGTCTTTTAATTTAAGTAGCTTACCTACTATTTTATCCAGAAAATGGGTAGCTTAAACAACAAGGTAGGTAATAATTAAAAAAATTTTGTTAAATAAATCACTATTCTATTGACCTTCGGGTTATGAATAAAGTTGGTAGCCAGTTGAGAACAGGATATAAATGAGTAACCGAATCGACACGTATCATAATTGTGTGCCTTCGGGTTAAAAAGCTATAATGACATTTCAAACAAGCAGTTTAATAAAAACATTATTTAGTTAAGTAACGGGATCGACATTCATTACCAATGTTTGCCTTCGTGTAAAAAGGCTATGACTATGCTTAAGAATTAAAAAAATGTGTAGTTACTCAATAAAAACCTATCGAACTTATAGTAAGCTTGACTTTTCATGAAAGTATACTTAGGAACAATTACAGAATCTAAAGGACCAAAGAATTATTAATATGTGTGTGCCATTGAAAAGGATAAATAAATTAACACTTAGATCTCAATCAAATTATATATTTTGTTCAAAGCCCCTAGATATAGATTTTGCATGTTAATGATTAGATATAACTTGTATGATTATGTTTAAGATTAAATTTATTTCATGAAGTCGAAGCCATTGCCTCGTTATTGCATTGTGTGTTGTGTGTTTGCTGTTGTGTTTTCTTGAGGACAAGCAAATGTTTAAGTGTGGCGATGTTGATAGTTGTGATTTGCATGATGTTTTAGGGTTCAATGTGTTAGTTATTTAGTGTTAATTTGAGTATTTAGTGTGTATTTAGGTTTTAATTATGTTAATTTATGTGTTTAATTATTTTTATGGGCTAGTATGAGTCTTTGAGCTTAAATGTTATATTTTTGAGGTACCTTGATGTGTTTGTTAGTGTTTCAGGGTAAACGACAAAGAACAGAGAAGTTTCAAACAGTTTCGGGTTAAAAACACGGCCCACGATTGTGGCCTGACAGAAAGAGACGAGTTGATGGGACCTAGGCCATGATCGTGCACTTTGGGTCATAGTTGTGATAGAGAGCTATGTGCCAAGCCACGGTCGTGCACTTTAGGCCACGATCATGACAAAAAATGTTAGGCATTGGCCACGATCATGGTAGGTAGGCCCACAATCATGGCTTGCATTAGGCTGACACAAAAACTCGAGTTTCACAAGACTTTTTAAACTATTTTGACCCCAGATCAACCCTAGGGCGTCCATAATATAAATACATCATTAAGGGACAGATGAAAAAGCCTTTGTAGAGCTTTCACATCAGCCAAAATTCAGAAACCATAGAAAGTTATTGAGTTATTTGAGGAAGGAGACAAAGGAAGAGAGATAAGGAGATGAAGCTTGACGCGAAGTACTTCCCGAAACAGGTGGTTACCTATCGTCGTTGCCTCCATTGATCCATTTTGAGCTTATTTTCCAATTTATTTCATTTTTATTGATGTATGAAATTGAGATAATTATCGAGAATAGGGTTTGTTGAATGTCGATTTTTATCTAAACTCACCTTCAAGATTTTGATTCTTGAGATTAATAAAGTTTGATTTATTGTGTTTTATTTAAGTTATTTGTGATTTAATATTTGTTCTTAATAATTTGGCAATAAAATGAGATGATGAGCCGAGTGAATATCATCAAATTGGGCTACTAAGAGTTACGTAATTTGATAGATAAGAATTGAATCAAACTCGTAAAATTGTATAACAAGAGATCTAGCATAGGTTTTCAATAGGTTATTAGAGAATTTTAAAACTAATTTGGGTTTTAGGTAAATTGTGAATCGAGAGATCACAATTCCATAATTTAAATTAGGGATTTAAATTAGGGTTAAAGATTAAAACTCGAGAGAGAGTAATCCACCCTAGGATTGTCTAGACCCAATAATTTGATAATTACATAATTGATTAGATTTTCATTAACTTCGGATAAAACTCCCTTTCTCTTAATTGGTAGTTTCTAGGTTGATTTTAGATTAGGTTGTGTCATTGGATATTTTATTTATATTTTTGAAATTTAATTCTCATAATTTATTGTTGATTGATTAATTTTCTACATTTACTGTTTATTTTAGATTGTTGCTATAACATCCCGTTTCCGTACAAAGGGTCGAATCATGGAAATTGGTACACGGGAGAGCAATCGGAGAAATTAGAAAAACACATCTCATGCTCATGCATTTGTTTCTGAATAAAAGTGGGTCCAAATTTGTGATTTTTGATTTGCGCGCATTCAAAAAAAATTTATACCAACTTTTGATTGTTTAGTGATGTGGCACACTGCCCTCACGAGGCACGGACTCAGATATCACTGTCGATATCGGGTTTGGGTCCAGCGGGAGTGGGGTGTTACAGTTGCAATTTAGTTTTGATCTTAGATTTTAGGATTAGATTAACCATCCTTGTATGATCAATATATTAGGTATTACGTGAACCACCCGTGCACTTACGGTATTATCGAGGTTAAAATAGTAAAACTTTTTTGTAGCGTAACACCTCGGTCACTTAGTCATACTAATTTTCATGCACCAACTTGTCTTGCTTCAAATGTTCCTTTTAATACCTCAATTCTCTAATGGTATTAATTAATCCCAGCTCACTAAGTACAATCCATTAACTAAAATTCAAGACATATGCAATTTACAATCATATCACAATTTCTAGTACATATAATTTCATGCATATCTAACATTTCGACTAAGATACGATTTGGGGCCTTACAACAATGACTATTTCCAAAACACTAGTCAACTAGTGTATCACATTAGTCAATTAATATGCATTCAATACATAAGATTACTGGTCATTGAATATTGGTTGATTAATGGCGCATTGGTCAATTAATATGTCAACTAATATTACTATAAACCCTTGATACAATAATTTTTATATTGATTAATCCTTCCAAAATCATCATTATAAAAAATTCAAAAGATTAAACCTATTTTTAATGCAAATACTTTTTTAAGTGATCCTCTAAGAATGCTTTCACGTTCAAGAGGGTTTTCTTTGAAATCTAAACTTTAAATTTTGATAAATGAAAATACTCATGCAATTACTTAAAATGATGATGTGTTTATGCATCGTGAGATTTTAAAATTATCAAATTTATTAAGTGAAATTACAAAAAATATTACACATTATGTTTAACTTTGATATGCTGTAATCTTCTTTTTCATTCTCTTTGATCTTCACTTCAATTGATGCAAAATTTAACTTTTTAGCAACTTTATGAAATTTCTCTTAATTTATGTATGGGTGCAATTTGCTCTCATATTGCTATCATAATAAATAAAACTCATTAGTATTACTTATGTTTTGTTAACATCAAAAATTGACCAAAACCTCCTATAGTTTAACAATCTTCCCTTTTTATGAAAAAATATTTTATGATTTTAAAAAGAAGCAACAACAAAAAAATCAAGTACACACAAAATATAAATCAGTGTCTCCTTCTTAGTTGATGTATGAAAAAGATTATAAGTGAAAATCTTAAAGCAAACTTACAGGTATGATAAATTCCAAAATAATATTAAATGTAAATTGACATGATAAAAAAATATTTGACTATCAAACATGTTTAATAATAAACGTAATAGAAATATATACGGTTGTCTTCTTAAATGTAATATTGTAAATTTCTTTCCACTTTTTAAAAACATCAAAAATCAGTTACATGGAAAAGGAAAGCGAGACTAAATTAAAAGATATGAGTCATTGCGATAGTTGCAATATGATATCATTAATAGATTCAAGATCACCTTATAATTGAATAAGCTGATACTTAACAAAATAAGTGTCATGTGGAAATCTATGACATGGTATAAGGTAGTAGCTTCATCATCCACAGGTAGTTCAACAGCACAACTAAGCAAAGGCTTATTAGAATTAACATCATAAAAGATAGCCTCATATAGTGGTACAGGCTGCTTAGTCTATAATTGTCGTCACTGATGTAATCGAGTCATGTGACCATCAACCAATTAGTAACTTATACTATTAAGGGTAGAAAAATCAAATAAGAATCTAGAACAATCTTATCTTTAGTGGGATGGATATGAAAATGTCAGGAGATAAGGCTAAGCATTAGAACATATATTAGATATTTTATTTCTTTTTCTTTCTATTACTAAAATCCAGCATATTGTCTATAATGAAGTCACCAAGATGAATGTTCTTTACTAGAATGAAGGTGGAGATGAACCAAAAATCATCATGTCTTAAAAACATAAAATGAATGAAAATTTGATGAAATGTAGGAATATTATTGGCGTCCTAGTAACTTTAGCTATAAGATCTAACTCAAATATAATTTTTACATAACTTGACATATAATAAGGACCTATATGATATTTATCTAGTAAGGCAATCATAATAAGAGTACATTTGGGAATAGGAATGCCAAGGATTTCATTAATGATATCACAAGTTAAATGAATTGCTAAACCATGAACTTTAAAGAAGATGTGAGTGTTAATAAAATTATTTGAGGTTAGAAGTTACAGTGAAGCAACCTAATATTTGTTAGGTTTATGAGATAAAGTCTTGGTAAGAAGAGATTCCTACCTTTGACTAATAAAAAACTGTATAAAGTCATATTCTTCGAAATTTTGAAGACAAGATAGGGAAATGACACAGATTTTATATAACTCCCTTAAATCATAATTGGAAAACTCACGAGCTGAATGCCAAAGTACTCATCCTCTTAAGTGGAACTATGCATAGATAAAAAAGGAAATGGAGATCTCTTTCGAATCTTTTAAGTCTTAGTAAAAGTAGGGTTACTCCTGGCTCGAATAAATATCCTAGACATATGAATGGAGTTTTATATAGTTCGTTTTATGAGAATAAAATATGTGAGGTACTTTAAGGACAAAAACAAAAACCTAACAAAAGATAATAGATATCGATGATTTAAATGTTTAAGGCCAACTATAGTAAAAGCAATTTAAAATTTTTAAAAAATCAATCTCACAAACTTCAAATCCCTATTTGTTACAACAATTGGCGTACAATCATATATGAAAATGCTAGATAAATAATGAAATATGTAAGCTTTGATGAAATATTAAAAAGTAAGGTATTTTGAGAAAAAGATAAATTTATCTATGTAAAAGTGCACTCAAAATAAGTAAGAAATATTTTTAATTTTATGAAAGTGACCTATAATTGTACCTAATTCAAAAAATTCCCAATTTCTTCAAAAGCGTCTAGGTGAAAAGTATTCAATTCATTCATGAATTAACAAGTTTCAATGAAACTGGATATAGGAATATCTCAAATATGTTTTGAATTGCAATAACTGATCGTCAATTTAATAAAAATTTATACAAAGTTAAATAACTTCAAAATTTTTTGAATTTCACTTGGCAAAATTGCCAAAATCATAAATTCAATAAAAATAGGGATAATCAGAAGCAAAATAGATTTGGAAAACCTTAATTCAACCTTTAATTTCACTAATAAAGCATCAATTTGAAGAAGTAATAAAAAATATGTAAGAAATTCAAATTTTCCTAATTATAAAATCCTACCTTGACAGCACATGTCGAGTGCACTGCAAAATTTACCTAACCCTGCACACTAAAATTTGTAGTTGTGGTGAGTCGAGATCATATCTATAGGGAATGTTTAGTTAATTATTGCAATAAAAATAATTGATGTAAAAGAAATAAAACAGGGGTTTTGGGTAAATTCAATTGAGATAACAAAATAAAATTAAACTAACGAAAGCAATTTATCAAAAACAGTTAAAAATAACTAGTGATAAATGTGAGTAAAACCTCTTTGGCTTTGTAACATCCCATCACCAATGGGAAGGGTAAGATAGTAATTTGGAACGGGTTAGGAGTGTTTAAAATTGTTTAGCTATGTTCATGCATTTATATATGCACGTGAATAGTGAATTTTGCATATTTAATCTCGGCCTACGCACATTTTAACATGTATAATTGCATTATCCTCCTCACACTTCTTTTCTAACTATTGGTCATGAATTAACACAAGCTATGTTAATCCCAATGTTCTTTAGGTCATAGTTAATTAAAACAAATTCTTTAATTCACCCAAACTATTAGGAAATGAACAAGCTCTTTAAGTTTATCCAAAAAGCCATATTACAAGTGAGAAAAATGGACCAACCTAAGTAATAATCACACGAGCTCGAATTATTTAATTTATGCTATGTTATCCCTAATGATTCAACACTATTACTTACCACATATGACCTTTAACATGACTATTACGTATCACATTCAAGTTCTAGTGATGGGTTTTCATGAAAACGATTCAATAGAGCATCAGAAACATTCTTACATAATACCCAATCATTAATCTCAAGATAACGTAAACAATCCAAAGAGAGGGAAAGAAAATGATACACAATGATACTATGCTTAATATGCTCCTTGGCATTGATTGCACCTCCGAACTAGCATCAGGAAGGTTATCCCTCCATCTTCTCCATCAACCTCCAAGAATCAGCCGTGAATCCTCTGTTGGTGTTGAAAATCAAGAGAAAATGACAAAGAATGTAGGCGTTTTCATTTCTATCCGTTGCTCCCAATCTATTCTCCTAGCTGTCACACAGATTCCTTTATATGGTTAAAAACTAGGTTTAAATTGGCTTGGCACCATCTCACCACCGTGACTTATGCCTCACAGGTGTGAGTGGTGTCTCACACACGTGAGACACTTTTGCATGGGTATGAGACACCTCCAACCTTGGTTCTTCCCATTTTATCTGTTCTTCTTTTAATCTTCTTACTTCATAAAGACAATAGAGTATGAACATTGAGAAGATGACTCATTGAATTTGCTTTTGGGTCACTTTAGCTTCTTTACTTTTGAAATGTACTTAAAATCAAATATGAGGTAAAGTGAGTATCCTAAGCATCTTAAGGCATTAATCACTAAGTGTAGTAGATTAAATGTATCAAAATTTAAGCACATATCATACCTCACCCGATTTGCAATTTGATTCAACATAATTGCAATCTAGAGAATATTAAAAAATTATGATTTTAAAGAAAAATTTATGAATTTTTGAAAAACTAAAATTAGAGGACTTAGGTTTACCCCAAATTGAAATGGGTGAACTGATCGTTGTAATCGATGGAATCATATCTTAAAGATTTAGATGGATAAGGTTCACTAAAGAAGGAGGTGAGTTACTAAAGATAACGGAGTGATTATCAGAACTACAAAACATGAAGTGCTTTAAAAGATCTTTCTTTTATGTAGCAAAGTAAAGAATAAACAGGTAAAGATGGATGCCTAAAGGTGGCAAGAAAGTGTTAAGAATTTATATGTGATGGGAAGAAAACAGAGGTGAGGAACAGGGAAATGAGAGAGTTTAAAAAAAGACATGAAGGAGATTTTTAATTAATTTTAAAACTTGCTATATTAGTTGAGTAGAAAATTATATCAATCAACCAATGCAACCAAAAAAACTATAACTCATTCGAAGAAATTTCTTTAACAAATTGGCTATACTGGTCAACCACTAAGAGAAATTTGTCAACCAATATTAGTAAGTAGTTAACTAGTGCAATGACTAAACTATGGACATACTCATTGAATAAATGAAATTATGGAATCATGAAGGCATTGATTGATCATAATATGAAATAGGTTCACTAATGTGACCTAAAAACTTAAGGATTGATCTATACTAGACATACATTACTTTTTAAGAACTATTTTCATAGCATAATGCTTATGTTTTAGATGAATTTAAAGGATTTGATACTTAATATAAGAAGTTTTATCATTTTAGGTCATATTTCTACACATAAACGGAAAAGATGCAAAGTTAGAGAAGAATTACAATGAGATTGAACAATTTTAAAAGATTTAGAGAACTAAACAACACAATATAAAATCGGATCATATATTAAATGTCTTGTATGAAATTAGCTGCTTTTTATTTTTTCAACGCATTCTGCATACCTTGCACTACCTTTCATATAAAGAATGCAGCGTAGTATATGTTCCTTTATATGTACCCATATTAATTATGCCAATTTTTGTAGATTTTTATACCGTACATAACTAACTATACGGAACTGTGTATAAGGCCATTTAACGTATGAAAAATTAGGGTTTCATTTTTTTATTAGGAGGATGAAAAAAATAAAGAGAGAGAGGCCAAGGAATAACTCAAGAACCATCATGGAGCCATTTTATACTAATCTTAATTAAGGATTCCTTATTCTTTAATGATAAAGGAGAAATTGATCAATTCTTTAGAAGATTGAAGAATGTGCTTTCTTTATCTTATTTTCTTTATTATTTTTATATGTATTCTTTGTGATATTACAAATTAATTGGGATACAAATTTTACTAGGTGGAACTTTGAATGTGATATACATCGATTTATTCTTTGATTAATGAAATTCTAGTTTTTTGTGGTTTATTTGTACTGTTATATTAATTGAACTAAAGAAGCAAAATTGAAAGATTCAATATATGATTCATACATTACGATTTGAGAGATGAGATGTATATTTAGGTCATAGTGTGAATAAGGATGGTTAAGCGTAAGATATTCAAAAGAAAGTAACAAGATCTTCCTAGGTTAGGATAAAACAAATTAAGAGAGTTCACATTACAATTTAAGGCATTCTTAGTATGTTAAGATTCAAAATATATTTCAATTTTTTGACCTATAAATAAGGATAATATGTCTCTATAAAGAATATAGTCTATTTAGATTTTGTTATTTATTTTATTTTACTTTATTCTTCTATCAATAAAGTTTGTTCTATCTTATTAAGAATCTGGGTAGTGAGTAGTTAACCAATAACCTTATGTTATCATCGTGTAATCCTGTATTCACTAATGCTACAGTTACATTTTATATGTACACTAAAACAAGAAAAAAAAATTCTAGTGTCATTTCTGAGGATTCGATGTTTTTATTTGCAGATTTGCAAACTAGCTATATTAGATTTTTGTCTTATTTTAGTTTTGTCATTTATTTATTGAGTTCTATTTTATTCTTTCTCCTTTATAAATTATCTCTTATATAAAAAGTTCTGAAAATTTTGGAAATCTTTCATAATTAGAACATCAGATCAAGAAGACATTGTGCATAAGAAGAAGACTTTGAAGAAGAATATAAGTTAAGTAATTAAAGATGGTTGCAGAGAATATGAGGTCCCTCAAAGGCTTTGTGACATTAAACACCCAGCACATCAACTCTGGCATTACAAGGCCCAATATTAAAGCTACTAACTTTGAGATATATCCCTCCCTATTATCTATTATGCGAAAAAAATTATTCAGATGCTCACCATCTGAAGAACCCAACCAACATCTATCAATGTTTCTAGAGTATTATTACATGTTGAAATTGAATGATATATCTCCTAACATAATGAAGCTCTACTTATTCCTTTTCTCTCTAAAGGATAAAGCTAGTGCGTGACTACTCCAGCAGGGTCAATTACTACTTAGGGCCAGCTCTCTTACGCATTTTTAGCAAAGTACTTCCTTTTAGGTAAGACTATGTAAATAAGGAACTAGATTACCATAGTAGCTGATAAGTGTGAACTGATTGTGTTTTAGGGCTTAGTTTGATATGTGTTTAACTATCAATTCAATCATTTAGCATGTGATTAGGTTAGAATTGTGTTAGTTTGTTAATTATATATGTTTCAAGTGTTTTATGGGTTAGTACAAGTCTTTAAGCTTAAATATTATATTTTTAGGTACCTTGATGTGTTTGTTAGTGTTTCAGGGTCAACATCAAAGAATAGAAAAGTTTCAGAGACATTCGAGCCAAAACAACGACCCACTATTGTTAAACAACAAACCACGATCGTGATGGAAGCACCAGAGTTAGCCTCGTAAGGAACGACCGACGATCATGACCTGCCTGCCATGATTGCGACAGAAGGCTCGAATGTGGCCCCCAATATGGCCTGTAGGGCCACGGTTATGGCTTGCATCAGACAGACATATAAACACTAGAAAATGTCAAGTTTTGAGGTATTTTTCATACCTTTCTGAAACCTAAGAAACCTAGGGTTGTTTAGAACATAAAGGATTTTTAAAGAATAAGAAAAAAAGAGGTAGAAGGATCTTTTGCATCAGTTACCTTGAGAAACCCTAGGGAGAATTCATCGAGAGATTGAGGAAGAGAAGAAGGAAGAGAGAACAGGAGAAGAATCTAACTTAATGTACTTCCCAGATCAGGAAGATTCCCGTTATCACTGCCTCCTGTCCTCCATTTCGATTGTATTTTTTGTTTATTTTCAATTTTGTCATTGTATATAATTAGATTGAATAGTTGATGATAGGATCTAAATGTTAAGGATGTTCTAAACTCACCTTCAGAGCTTTATCTTTGAATTAATGAAATTTGACTATTTATGTGTTATCCAATTTATTGTGGTTTAATTATGTATGTGCATAATTCGATAATAAATTGAGGGGGTGAATTGAATGAAAAATGATTAAATCAGGCTAACAAGAGTTAAGTGATTTAATAGAATAAGAATTGAATCAAATCGGTAAATTTTGGGAAGAGAGATCTTGCATACGTTTCTAGTAGTTTATTAGATAACTTCAAAACTAATTAGGGTTTTCGATAGATTGTTAATTAAGAGATTGCAACATTCATAATCCAATTAGGGTTTATGATTTAGGGTTAATGGTTATAACTCGAGAAAAAGTAATCAACCCTAGAATTGTCTAGAATCAACAATCCGGTAATTCTTAATCAGTTAAGCTAGCATTAAGGATAAGTAAAATTCCTTTTCTTTCAATTGGTAATTTGTTTAGGTTGATTCTTAGGTGTGTGTTGCAACTTCTGAATAATTAATATTTTTGTGTTCAATTCTTAATTTGATTGATTGAACTAAATTCTCGTTTTTTGTTTCATACAATTTGAATTTTTGTATTTATGTCTAGCCATAGATTTTAGGATTAGATTATCCATCCTCATGGGATTGACACCTTAGGTACTACAGTAATGAACCATGTGCTTGTAGATTATCAAGGGTTATTTATTAAAACTTACATATAACCAACATCTGATCAAGTTTTTGGCACTATTTTCGAGGAGATGATTAGTTTAGTTCTTTAGTCTAAGGTAGACGACACATCAATTTGGATATCACCAGACAACAATAGGGAATCTCAATAGTTGAATGCTAAGAAGAGATAAAAAGAATGATGAAGGAGGATGTATATTATAAGGAGCAAAGGACTTTTATAGACTTCAATGAGCCCAAATTTATCCTTACATGAACCTGTTTACCACCCAGATTTTTATTGGTCCAACAATGCAATTACTTAAATGGGACATCATGACCTATTTAAACTTCAGCAAGATGAGTCCAATTCATGGGATTCTAAATAAGACAAAGTCATAGATAAGCTAACAGACATAGAAGAGAACTAGAAGATACTGGAAGAGCAATTTGATCAAGTAACAAAAAATCATGTCGCTTCTATTCACAACTTGGAGATTGAAGTAAGACAACTTTCCTTTGAATTTTGTCAGACAATTGTGGAAGACTCTCTGAGCAATATGAATTATATCAATGAGAGCAATATAAGGCTATGACACTTAGAAATAGGGAAGAACAAGAAGAACCAGTGGAAGACCATGTTGAAACCTACCTTATAAGACCAATAAATCAAAAAAAAGGATGAAGAAAAGGATCAAAACCTCTAATATTATTTGCCAGATATTGGTATATCATGCTTGAACATTGAAAAATATTTGGTAGATGTCCATAAAAAGAACCTTATCCTTTAGATTAATGGTGACCAAGTGACATTCAACATGAATGATGTATTAAAGAATTCAAAGGAGAGTAGCTCATTCAGGATAATTGATGTGTTCAAATCTTCTGAAGAATGGAAGGATGAAGAACAGATGAAAACTGAGATTGAGTTTGAATAAGCTATGAAAGTCTCTGTTAGTGAAAACGACATTATTGAAATTAATTGGTTTTCTCAATATTATCAATATTGTCCTTCTGATCATTTTGCAAATTGTAGCTTACTTACAAGCTACAAAATTGATGTTGAATAAAAAGGGTGGAAGCAAGCTGCTCGTAATTGATTTCGGCTGAGTTTCCAATGAAAGCAGAGCATTGAGCTAGAGACATTAAAAGAAGCACTACATAGGAGGCAACCCATGGATTATTAATTCCATGATTATTTGCTTTGATTTTTTTAGATAGTTTGAATTCTATAGTTAGGTTATTTCTTTTCCAAATAAAATCAAGAAAGTGTAGGCCTTTGACAAGAGTTAGATAATTGAGGAAGTAAGCAAAAGAGAGGCGAAAGAGCTATAAAGAGTTAGGAACTGATCTTGGGAAAGTATAGAAGGACAAAAGAAGAGAAAAATTAGAAATTAGTGGACATATTATAGCCCACGATCGTGGCCTGCTGCGACAGGGCAAAACTAGACACCCAAATTTTAATTTAATTTTTTACCATTTTACCCTTCTTTGACTTAAATATTCATTCCTTACTTCTTTTTCACTCACTTTCATTTTACTTCTCTAAGATTAAAACCTCCAAACACTCTCACTTCTCTCTAACCAAATTCTAAACTTCCACTTTATTTTAACTCCACCTACTTACAAACCAGTATGCTACATATTAAGCAGTCAGCAAAGCGAGATCAATCATTAGCACAAAACCAAGTCCCAGGGCGAGGACGAAGGATTAGGACAGCGAACTTTAGAGCATCCTTCCCTATTAACACAGAGGAGGAAGGTATTCGTTTCTAATCCCTTAATGCTAAACAAATTTTAGTCCCAAAATATTTTGATTTTGATACACTTGATAAGCTATAATTGCGAGATAAGATAGAGAACCTAGTAGAAAGAATTTAGTGGGCAAAGTTTATTCACTTCCAATATCCTGTCTACCAAGAGCTCACTCTATAATTCTTCACTTCCTTTCATTATGAACCTAGTGACCCTAAGGAAATGTGGTTTAGGTTGAGGAGATAAAATTATGAGTTGAACATCGAAATCATGTGATATTTTGTGGGTTCCTTAAGTCTCCCATGATCGATCAGCACTGTTGGCACCGATTATTTTATTTTATTTATTTAAGCATGATTTGAATGAAGTATGAGGTTTTGATAAATTAAGTTTTTGGAATTAATTATTATGTTAATGTTAGTTGGATTTTTATTGTATGGTTTAGTTGTGTTAAAGTAATAAGAAGGTTGAAGGGTATTTTTGGAAGATCATTTCAGGTTAAAAGAGCATAAGCTTATAAGGAAGGATAAAATGGACTTTTTTGGCTCATTAAGGGTAAAAATGGGAAAAAGAATTGTGGTCTTGTAATTGAAGAAGAAGAAAAATGAAAATTGAAGAGAGGAAGAGAGAGTTGTCATGGGAGAAGAAGAAAAGAAGAGCAAACTAAGCTAGGTTTCCAATTTTCTTAGTCTTAAAGAGTGATTTTGAAGTTTTCAAGAAGGAAAAAAGAAAGAGGAAGATTAGAGCTTCCATTTGAGCTAAGAGACCCAATAGTTGGTGAAGATTCAAGGTAAGTTTATGTTTAAACTTTTGGATTTTTAAAAGGGTTTTGTTAATGAAGCTTAAGAAATGCATGGGTTTTAGTATTCTAGGATTAACTTTACTGTATATATTTCTTTAAGTTCTCAATAGGAAGTCCAATTGAATTGGGATTTTTTTTGCCAATATTAAAGGAAATCAAGAGGAGAGGCAAGAGGAGCAAGAAGGAGACATCTTTGAGCAACTGTTAAGCAAGGAATTCAAGGTGGGTTACATTTTTATAATTAAATAATAAGCCATTAATGCTTCTTCCAAATCAAGAAAGAAAATGTTTTTCAATTGTATTATAAATGTTCATTTATTACTCTTTCAATGCTTTAAGAAAGTGTTATGTGCTTGGTATGTGAATATTATGTGGATGATTTATCAAAAGAGTGCGCAAAATGAATCTTTTTCTTGAAATAAATAGATGAAGATGTTTATGAAATCACTTTTTGAAAAAAGGGCCATTTTGGGCAACAAGTTTACAAGTTATGAAATACATATTATGTGGGTTTAGTTCGGTCCATTCTATATGTCAAGTTCTCTTTGACTAAAGACTTCTTCCGCTTTCCACAAGAGCCATAAAGCTCCTTTAGGAACTCCCTCATGTTAACAACTACGCAAAAACCACTATGTGGAATTGTGTTAGTTCATTCTGTTCACGACTACATAGGACTATTTCATGAGAATATGTTGGTTCGTTCTGTTTATGGACCTCCCAAACTATTTTGATGTGCTTATGCATTGACAAGTTTATTTAATGCATGATTTGGATTGATTATAAAGTGTTTCATAAATTAAGAATTTAAAAATATGTGTTTTATGATGCATTGTGAATTTTACAATGGTTTTGTTTGTTACTGGTTCTAAAATTGTTACCCACGAGCTTTAAGCTCGCCCCCTTTTTTTATCCCATCTTCAGGCAATGAGTAAGAGATCGAGTGATCGAGCATAAGGGCATTACTCCGGATTATGCTTATTTTGTATTTTAAGTTAGTTTTTGTAAAACAAGGCTTTAGTTGCATTTTGAGCAATTCCACTTTATGTAAATCATGTATTTTTGGATTATGATGTATTATGGCTTGAAATGCCCATTAAAGCTATGTTCAAACTCTATTTTGTTTTAGTAATGACATTAAGATTTGAATAAGTTTCTGTTGATCATGTACATATTTATCCTCTTAGTTAAGATTGTTATTTGTTGATAGTGATGGAATTTGGGTTGTGTTGAAAGGATGTGTGTGTTCATTTTTGTGTTAGATGGTTCGAGTCTATCCGAAGGTTTCACCGCGGTGAAGCCCAAAAGTTTGCCATGGTGAACCTTTCCCGAGAGGTGCTCTTACTTGATTATGTGACTTCACCGCGACGAAGCAAAAAGTTGGTCGCGACGAACTTTTCTTGAAAGGTCTTAGAAAGTTGGCCGCGATAAACTTTTCTTGATGGGTCCTTGTACATGATCCTTACCCAATCCTCTGGTAAGGTAGCTTTATAATATGTACCGAGACCCAGGCACCAACAAGCACGATGATTTTTGTGCTTATTATTATTGGAATGAGCTCACTTTGTTAATTGAGAGATTGCAACTTCCATAATTTGATTAGGGTTTATGATTTAGGGTTATTTGTTATAACTCGAGAGAGAGTAATCAACCATAGGATTGTCTAGAACTAATAATCTAGTAATTCATAATCAGTTAGGTTAGCATTAACGGTAAGTAAATTCACTTTCTCTTAATTATTAATTTCTTTAGGTTAATTAATATTTTTTGTTCAATTTTTAATTTGATTGGTTAAATTAAATTCTCATTTTCTAATTTTTTGCAATTTGAATTTTTTTATTTGTTTCTAGCCTTATATTGTATAATTAGATTATCACTCCTCGTCGGATTAACACCTTAGGTACTACACTAACGAACCGTGCACTTATGAATTATCTAGGGTTATTTGTAACATCCCCTCACCAATTGCTAGTGAACAGTGACATATGCATGCATTCATACATGCACATGCATAGTAGATAA
>JANIIA010487051.1:0-15710 GCA_027478495.1 Erythroxylum alaternifolium | reverse complement strand
TAATAATAATAATAATAATAATAATAATAATAATAATAACAACAACAACAACAACAACAACAACAACAACAACAACACTAAATTACTAAAAAGAATAAAAATATTGATAATAATGAATAGAACGTAAATAATCCAATAACTTGATAAAAAATTACTAATCAAGATAGCTAAATAAATAATAAGGATAAAATTAATAGCAATAAAGATATAAATACTAGTAATAGATTAAAAGTAATAAAAGTAAATAAATAGGTGAAGGCCTGAAACTACCGCAAAGACACACACGTATAGGGGAAGAAAACTCCAACTGAAGAGGCATGAAAGCTAAGGATAAGGAAGGGAGACTTTTATGAAAAGTGTCCGAGTCTGATTGGAAATAAAACTAAGAAAAAGAAGTCTTATATTAATGGAGATTTTGGATGCGGGGGTGAGGATAGCTATGAGATTTCACTCCCATTGCCCACAAACGGCACGTATGTATTATCACCCGCCGGCTTCTGATGACCACCACAACTGCCACCAGGAACATAGCTTCATGCTAGTCATACCTAAATTTTAATTTTACAGCTATATAGACGATGAATAATGAAACAACGTGCTCTGTTAAATGACTAATGATTCGTAATCATTAAGGATAACATGACCTAAGTTAAATGACGCATCATATGTGGTTATTGCCTTGATTAATCAGTTTTTCTAATTTTTACTTTTAATTTAATTTCTAAATTGTTTAAAATCCAAAAGCCTCTTATATTTTTCTTGCATCAATTAATTTTGTTATAGACATTAACTAAACATTTCCTATAGATTCGATCTCGACTCATCATAACTACAAAAAGTGTGTAGAGTCAGGTAACTTAGCAGTGCACTTGACACGCGTTGTTATTCTACTAATGGTGAAAATGGGTTCCACTGGGACGAATGTGGCCAAATTCTCCCTGGTGAAGAACAAATCAATGAACTTCTAATCTTCTCATCAAAGTCTAATCACTGCTTGCCTTCAATGGTTAATCTTCTTCTTGAAGGTTCTTAGTATTATCTGAATTACCTCTTTTCCTTAACTATTTGTATCTCATTTTCTGTTAGGAGGCTATTATATGAACATCTTATTGTATATACTATATGTTGTAAACTTTCCCAAATCTTAAAAACAATATAAATGAAAATATAGAGTTGGTGGAGATGTCCCGATGGTCCGTACTATGTCTATTTATTATGATGATGGTGGAGTTTATCAGTTGAGTCTGCATTTGTTCGAATTTAGGTTCCTAATACCGTTTGATTTAGCTTCAATTGTTCTATATTGTTTGCTCATTAGGTGAAATGCATAATACGTGCGGTTCACTTCAAACTTTCATCCATACTGCATCTGGAAAATCATTGACTGCATCTTTTGCAAATTTAGTTAAAACAAAGAAGTTGTTGAAAGAGGGTGTCAACAAACCAGAACCTGAGGGAAGATCTTTAAATGTTTCAATTGATAGCTTGGAACGTGTAAGGAGCCTTATTGGGAATATAAAAAATAATTATTTCTTTTCTTTTTCAATAGAATATTAGGCACGAAACTTTATTTATTATTTTTTCTATAAAAATTGTTAAACTTCTAATTAACATCTTGTAGTACTTATATACCATATATCATTATATTATATTGCTTACAACATTTCAATATTTATATGTATTACTATTTTATTGTCAATAATTATTAATGATTATGAATAGCAGTAAACTTAAATTTATGATATTTTGATCTTATTAACATTAAAATTTTAGTTATTTTTATCTTTTAGGTCCAAACAATTATTTTTTAAAAAATTTAAATTACCTACAATGCATGTGTTTTTCAACAATATTTTTAAAACTTTGAAATTATTTTACAATTTTTAGATGCTTCATTCTATTTTCATGAAATTTTTTTATGAACGGATCAATGTGTAGTATTATGTACAATAAGCATCATTAAATAATTACTTGTGTATAAATCCATAGATTCAAACAAGTTTATAGAGTTTGAATGCATTAGCTATTTAAACAAATTATTTATAAAGAAAAGAAATAAAAAGTAAGAAAAATCATATAAATGTCAGTTATAATTAACCTTAGGATTATCAAGCACATTTATCATTACAAAATTATCTTTTGAACATTATTATTTTTAAGAATACTATCACTCACAAAAATTAATCAACTTATAAAATCTTTAATATTAACTTGTGGCAATGGTTTTCCAATTCGTCACCAAAAGTAATACTTTTAGCAACGATTATGGTGTCGAGGAATTCGTCGCAAAATAGCTTTATTTAGCAGTGATTATGTAAACTATCACAAAAACATTGACATTCTACCATGAACCTAGAATTCGTCGCCAAATAAAACGTGACCCAAGCTTTGTTTTGTTGTAATTATATTTAGCAAAAAGGAATTGACAAGGGAAGACGTTCCAGGAGATGAAGAAAAAAAAATGTCAATAAAGAGTCAAAATGTGACTTTTTAATTACCACACCCGATTGACATATACCTTCTCGGTTTAGGATTGAGCTTGTGGTCACTAAATATTACTATGTGGTTGGTATATGTTATCCTATTCTTCAACATAATCCTCTTTTTTTTTTTAATTTTCTGAAGATTATATAATTAAATAGTGTTTCCCAATACAAGTTCTAATAAGTAGTTAATTTCATTTCTCTGTAGTTGATCATTAATTATAATGTAAATTTTTTTACTCTATGTACTTTAGATATTAAAAATTATTATTAATTATTATTAATTATCAAATTATATAAACTTTAAAATTAAATATAAGTGATCTTTTGCGAAATTAAACAACTATTTGATAAGGTTATTATGATGATAATTTTCTTAAAGCATTTATTGGCGGTTTTAATAAAAGAATCATGTAATTAATACACAATAATTAATTTTTTTATGGGACATTATTAATTTACAGATAAAGGATAACACTATGAATTGAAACAAAAAAATATTTTTGTTAATATTAATGTAATTATACTTTTTTTTGAAGAATATAAAAGAATATTATTCTTTGAAAGGAAAAGCTTTGAAACAAATGTCACCTAGGACATAGTAGATAACTGCAAATTGCTATCTGAGACAAGTTTACGTCCATACATTTTAACAAGACAACTTGTAGTTTATTGCATGATCAGTTCTTGACTGGATATAGGATTTTCCAATTAGAAAGAGTACTGGAGCTAAAACTATGCTTTGATCTGAATAAGTAAAGGCGTAATATGACCTTGTCATGCAGTGCTCTTACGAACCGTGATTCATTTAGGCTGATAGTGGAAAATACACTTTGATTTATTTCGTTTCATGTACATGAGACAAGGTAAGACAAGGCAATGTAGAACATGCATCTATCTTCTTCAACTCTGAATCTGATTTTGTGAAAAACAAAGTAAGAGATGACAATATTGATTTCAATTATCTAGTAGTTCAATACAAGAAAACTTCGTCAATCGATCGACATTTCTCCAGCTCATATTCCGAAATTATAAATGCTACGAGACGAGCCACCCAATGCAATGCATTTTGGGCTTAATTTTAGCTCAGGTTAACATTCCAACGTTGAAGAGAACTTGTCTCGACCTCCAATTAGTCGAGCTAAGTGTTTGTAAGCGAAGGTCATGACACAATAATATGCCAGCTCAAACCTTCAAACATCAATTCAACAAATAAAACCGGGCCCAAAAATTGAGTTTTTTAAAACCAAATGTCTTCTTTTTCTTTGGAAGGAGAACTGCGCCAAAGTCACAGTCCCATAATCAAACAGGAAACCAGCGGAACCCCTTTTCTTGACGTTAGCTTGTGGACGCCATAGACTTAAATGCCGGACTCCTAAGGATGATGGTTCTGGAAAAGCCAACTAAGCTGCCACACGTCCATACATCCAGGTCCGGAGTCCATTGCCATCATAGCCTACATAGTTTTACAATGAACACAAATGCTCAGATCCTTTCCAAGATGTCATTAAAATGTAAATGTACGTTCTAAAAACTTCCACATTGTTTATGGTCCAATTACATACAACTTCCAAAGGAAATATTTATGGGGCAACCTAATTTTAATCCATAGAACTATCATTGGTTACTTGACTTATAATAAACTAACTAGATGATTTCAGGGAATGTGTTGAAAGAATTGTAGTTGTAGGCCTAAAGTCTGAAGGGCTCTTCTACACCTTGAGTAATAAGCCATGCTCAAAATGGCACATCTGTAAGAAGCTTGGTAGGACTATAAGACAATCAACACTGATTGTGTCGGCTATTAATTTAGAATTTTTGGCATGTTTGAGAAGAATTCTCCCATAATTTATGTTTAACTTCTTAGGACGATATAAGTGGGCTTAAAAAAACTTAAAAATAGAATTTCAAGTTACCAAAATATTTAAATGTGTGGAAAAAGAAATAATTTGATTTAGGAAAAAGAGAAAATTCAAGTTGCAAAAGGAATTTGAGGTAATTAAAATGAATAAAAAATGTAAAGAAAGTTAGAAAAAAATAAGACTGTTTTTGGGATTGTTTGTTTCTATGGAGATTGTCTTATGATTAAATGTGTGCCTCCTCCTTGTTGCCCAGGTTTTGGGGAATTTATACTTCTTTTATCTTTAAGCAGATTTTTATTATTACTGTTCACTTCCTTACATTCTGGCTAACTATTTGTTACTATTTCTTTAACATCTATATTCTATACTTCCTATAAATGTCTTGTCATTTTAGACTTTAAATGGGCAATTTCTCTTTCTTTTTCAACGATTTCTCTGTCTTTTTTTAATAAGAAGCTTATTTTTATTTTCCGATCTTCTAGATTCCTGTTAATTGTCTTCTACTATTTTCTTAACTTCCATATTTTGGACTTTTACAAATTCAATACATTTCTCTTACCCCTCTATTCTTTTGTTAAGGGTAATTTCTCTAGATAAACATTTATTGGGCTTTTATTTCTATGCTAATTTCACTTATTGGATGAATTAGTTTTTGGTTCAAATGGGTTGAATTAGTTTTGGCTATTAACAATTGGCCACAACATACGTTTGGTTATGTAAACCAAATATTCGGTGTAGAAATTCTCCTAACCTCCTCTATGAACTGGCTTCAAATTAAAGTCAAATTCCAAATATGGTATAGTGATTTCACATATTTCAAGAACCAAAAAGAAGATCAAGTGATGTCATTGTAAGCGTCTTCTCTAATTAGGGTTCAGATTACTTGTTCCTATTATTTTATTCCTACTATATTTCATCAGCATCAATGAGAACAGGTAATATGTTCTCCTATTCATTAACAATCTTTAATATCAAAGACTAATTTTGACAAGTGCTTTATTTTAGTCCTTTTTAATTTTAAAATATTACTAGGTCAAAAGTCTTAATATCAAAGACTAATTTTGACAAGTGCTTTTATTTTAGTCCTTTTTAATTTTAAAATATTACTTTATATTCATCAATATTATCCGATATCTTTATTAGAAATAAAATCATGAGTTTTTGTACTATTTTTGATTCATATAAGACTTTTGAACCCCTACCGATCCGTTACTGTAGTTTAAAAAATAATGGTCAAATGTGCATTCAAAGAGCCATCTTAACTAATTTAAAATAATTAAGAATGATAATGAATTAGAATAGACCCAAGCATTCAAGGCCTGATTGGACTAGTGATACTCGAGCTTAAGCTTAAGCTTGAGCCTTAACAAGCTTTGGTAGGCTTAAGCTTGGTTCGGTCTTGATTTTATATTTTTTAAAAATAAATATAAAAATATAAAAAAAGAAAATGATTTCCCTTATTTTCTTTTTGTTCTCTCTAGTTTAGTCATTTTTCTTATTTATTTGGTTCTTTTTCCTTCTGAGATCTCATTTATGTACAACTAGAAAAGGTACCACGAGATTCAAAGTCTGACGGTCGGTAGAATCAATAAAACGTAAAACTCCAACTTTTCATTATTTTTACCTAGTATTTTGATTGTTGCTAGTTGGTTTACATGTTTATTTTAAAGGCCAAAACCATACTTCACTAGAAACAAATAGAGACTTGCCAATTTTTGGGGGATCAATCAAGCATGCTCAAGATAGGATAACTCTAATGAAATACTCTAGACGCACATATTTCTCAATTGAAAGAAAGTTCAAGAGTTTAATGGCTTAAAGATGGAAATAGGAATGTAAGTTACTCCAATAGCATCATCTTATCAAGGAGGAACACTAATTAACAAGATCACATCATTTCTTAGAGAGGATGGTCAAGGGGTTAAAAAGAAGGAGATGTAACATGTGGCTTATATCTATTTACAGAACATTCTAGGTAGACAAACTAACATCTATTCATTTATACAGGTACTAAAATCATTTATTTCTAAGCAGATGCTAAAAGCAGAAGCTGACCAACTCCTTATACCTTTCAATGAATTATATATTAGGAAATCACTTTTTCATTATATCAAAACAAGGCCCCAATACTTGATGGATCGAATTCCTCTTTTTTTGTCAAAATTCATTAAACTAAATTAGAACTCTTGTTACTAATTCCATCCTATAAATTTTCAACATTAGAAAATGTTAAGATAATTAAACAACACTTTCACTAGCCTCATTATGAAAATTTCAAATCTAACATCATTAAAGGATTACATGCCAAATTCATGTTATAACACCATAGACAAGATCATTTTCAATTCCTAGCTACCATACTCAAACTTATTGTAAAAAATCATTAATTTGGCTCAAGGATGTTCTATTCAAGGAACCCAAATTGGTGATAATATCTTATTGGCTCAAGAATTATTTAACAGTCATAATAGGAAACACTCATTTAAGAGTTGTACAATGAAGGTTAATTTCATTAAAGCGTCTGATTTTATCAGTTGATATTTTATCCTACATTCTCTATAGGCTTTTAGTTTTCAATCAAGATTTATCAATTGGATTGAGAAATGCGTACACATCTTATGCAACTTCTAATAAATGGTGACTTAAATCACTTGATCAAGTAAGTTAAAGGTTTGACATAAGTCGATCCCTTTTCTCTCTCCTTATTTACAATATGCACTGAGATCCTAAACAAATTAGTTTTCATAACATAAACCTTAAATGGAAATTCATTTATTATAATAAATATAGGAAGTTTAAGATTTATAATTTGTCATTTATAATGAGATTTTGTTGCTTTGTGGTACTAACTCTTGTTTAGTTGGTTACTAATGAACTCACTACAAAATTTCAACAATCTCTTAGGCCTATTTATCAGTAAAGATAAAAGCCATCTAATTTTCTTAGTAATATCTAGTCACTTGGAAAACTAGCTATCTAGTTTGATAAGCCTCAAACTCAAAAATATTCCATCCACTTACTTAAAAGTTCCAATTATAACTAAAAGGCCATTTTATCGAAAATTTCAACCATTGGTCAAAAATATTTAAGAGGATTGGTCACTAGAGCAGTCTCTCTTATACAAGATGAGCCTAGCTCATCATTTGTATACTTAACAATTTGTATATATATTGTCCTCTCATTTAATGCTTCTTAAAAACCTAATTAAGGTAATCAGAAAAATGATGAGAAAATTTCACTAGTCTAGTGATGCATCAAAGAAGTTAAAAGCAAAAATCAAGTGATATGAAGTGTGTTTAACTAAAGTTGAGGAAGGCCATGGCATTATCCCCATTTGATTTATGAACATAGTGTTGATTCAAAAATAATTTAGAGACTCTATAAAGACAAAGGATCATTTTAGATGAAATGTATTATACCCAATACTTCAAAAGAAGGAGCTTCTAAATAATCAAACCTAAAGAAGACCTTTGTGGACCATATTACGACTCCTAATACTAAAAGAATACCTATATAAAGAGATAAAATGCAATATTAGGAATAGGAATACCATATAGCTATGGTATGATAATTGGAATGAGCTTGGGCCTCTTCACCTTATTAGGGAGATGAATAGCTTGGGATACATGCTACTAGACTATGAAAAGGTTAATGAGTTAATGTAGGGGGATGATTAGGTATGCAATATTAGGGGATGTTCTCAATCTTATTAGACAATGAGCCTAATTATAATCCTATTATTAACTTGGAAGAGTTTGTCATATGAAGGAGGCATCGGTTAGGAGAACTAACAAAGAAAAACTTGAAAGTCACTCTTTAAACCCCTACTCACAAAGTCCTTCAGTACAGGTTGGTTTAGGTCTAAAAAACTCTTCCAAAATTTTCTTTATTCTATTGTTAGCAATTAGTTACAATATAAATACAATAGGTAGAAGAAAAGGTCCAAATGCTCTCAATCTTCCATAAAAATTATGCAATCAAGAACCCAAAATCATAAATCATTATTCTTCCAATGACAATATGCAATTGCTATATGGTGTTAGCAATTATATAACCTCTATTTCTAATAGACTGATTGGTTTGAGATTATACGATAGACCAAATAAAGGCATCAATTATGCAGCAGAGATTTTAAAATCCTTAAGATTGTATTTAAATTATGGTTTATGTAATATGGAAAGAAAAGGACATGAGGACCTTTCAAGGTAAAAAGCTAACAATTCATAATTTCACTCAACTAACCATCAAATGGATATGAGAATTAATCATTACAAGAAATATACACATTGAATGCAATAAAGACATGACCACAAGATGGAACATCCTTAACCAAGGAAAAGTAAAGATAATGGTGAAAGGGAGAAGACTTATTACTTATAAGTACTTAGGTTTTAATGGCTTTGTATAGCTAAAAGGGAAGAAGAATGCCTAGAATTAAATGGTGAATAGCTTATGATTTATCAATGAACTATCTCAAGTTATAGGAGTCCTTTTTATATTTGAATTATCATGTACTTATACCCTAATTATGTTTTATTAATAAATTTTATGTAGAAAAAACAAATCCTTTCAATTACATTGTTCAAAAATTACATATGTTGTGTCTAATTTCTATTGATTTTTCTTGCATTCATGTCTTAATTTTGGTTACAAATTCTTGTGCTTTTAATCCAAATTTGAATGAATTGAGTGAAAATGGTCATGAATGTTACATAAAGGTAGAAGGGAAAGTTTTGTGAATTTTGCATGAAAAATGAAAGGTAATGTAAATTTTGCGTTAAAAAATAATGGTTTTAGTCACCACCTTGACAAGCTTAGTCACGGTGGTGACTACACTTTTCATTACTGTGGCAAGTTAAATCATAGTGGTGACTACATTTGTCGCCTTCGTGACAAGTTTAGTCACTCACCACCGTGGCAAATGAACCACCAAACTTGTCACCACCATGACAAGTTTAGTCATGGTAGTGACCAACCCTTACAGGAGTGACAAAAAAAGCATATTTTTCATTTAATTTGTGTAATTATTATGTGGCATCTGCAGGTTGAAGGCTTGAAAACCTAGACTTAAAATGAGATTACAAATAGAAAGAAGAGAGGAAGGTGGTAGCTCATTCTATCAATTTAGATATTCTATACATACACACACTGGGACTTATTTGGGGACACAAAAAAGATATAGAAAAGAAGGTAGATAAATAGAGTGGATGAGAAGAGAAAAAGAAGAAAATCAGAGAGGTGGAAGTAGCGTGAGAAGTCGAGCATCTGGGTGATAACTAAGCAGAGGCAAAAGGCGAGAGACAATGCAGAAAAATTAAGAGTGGCAGGAGATCACTGTAACCCCCTCATCTGAACACTTGTTTGCTAATTCTGTTTATTATTTCTCTGTTGTTTTACTGAACTTACTCCTTTGTAATTGATAGAATCATACTCTTTTAGCTTTTTGATAGTTCATTTAGTTATTTCCTTGGTTTGTTACTTTAATACTTCTCTTATGCTGATAAAGATGTGATTGAAGTATATGAAGATGATGAATCTTTTTATTTCCATGATGCCTGATATCTTTTTCTTGAGGATTGATGTAGCTATTTTAGTCAAATATGCATGATTGAGGGACTTTGTTATTGTCTTATGTTTGCTATAGTTTCTGAACTGAATGGATGTAATAGCATGACCAAACTTTGCATCATTTTAGTATTAAAAGAAGGATCGAGATAAGAAGTTTAATATGGAACGAAAAACCATAGCTGCTTAGGTTAAGAATTAGAAATATATTAACCTGAGTGGTAATTATTAGTTGGGTTTAATAATTAATTTGGATGATAAACTTGTCGAATAAGAAAGTTAGATTTGTTTGTTATTTGAATTGATTTTAGAACCCAATTGGTAATTTTAGTAAGAAAATTATCGAATTATTTCCCTTTAGTCATGCATAGGAGATTAAATTAGTAAAATTAATTCTCAAGAGTTTCCCACTTTGATTAATCTATTTGTTTTTGATCCCAATTGATTCAATTTATTTTCAGTTTAATTTTGTGATTTTCTTTAAAGTCTTCACTCAACAAATCAGGATAGAATGTTTAGGATTGCATCTGTTTTTATCTTTATTCAAGATTAATTTAAGTGGACCAATTATGACCCTGGGTAATCAACTACAAATACCTAGTATACTTGTAAGAAGGACAACCTAGGTATTTTTAGAACTTACTTTGGGCACAACAATATACTCCTATTATAGTATAAATTGATAATTCTAACTTTTCTATTTCTTCTTCTAAAGTTTTTGTCCAAGTTATGAGTCATTAGTCCCTTTTGACAAAAAAGTTGTTTATATTAATTACCTCATGTAAGGCTCATCATAGTAGTAGGAAAGCTTTTTTTTTTGCCTTTATTTCCTCCATTTCCACCCTACTTAACTACTTTATGAAAGGTGTTCTTACAATATTATTTATAACACTCATTTGTTGGTTACTTGATTCTTCTTAATATCTATTTTTATATCATTCATTTCATAAGTCAGAATACTAGCAAAATCTAAAGTATGTTATAGCTCACATGAAATGTATGGTACAATGCGTAGGATAAAGAGAGCTTCTTTAATCGTAACAAAAAAATTGACAAATAAGTTGAGAAGATCCTTGATCATCAAATAATAGATAAAGTAAAAAAAAGGATTCAATTCTTTGTTTAATAAAATAGTAAACATGTTTTTGAAGAAAATTATGAGAAATATGCTTTATTTTATGAGGATCCAATTAATTACTTATCTTCAATCTATTTCAACAAGAGTGAAAATTATACTTTATGGAAGTGATTTATTAATTATATTATATGGAAATTCATGCCCTTATGTAATGCATATCATAAAAGCAAGAAAGCCTTTTTTTGCCTTTATTCCTCTATGGTCACCTACTTAACCACATCATAAAAGGCATTCCTAGAGTGTTATTTGTAACACTTATTTATTGGCTACTTGATTCTTCTTTATATGTGTGTGTGTGTGTGTGTGTGTGTGTGTGTGTGTGTGTGTGTGTGTGTGTATTACTAGTAAAATCTCAATAATGTTATAGCTCATATGAGATGTATCATACAATAAGTAAGATAAACGGAGCTTCTTTAATTCTAACAAAATAATTTGGAAAATAAGTTGAGAAGATCTGTAGTCATCAAACGATAGATAAAGTTTTTAAAAAATAAAGGATTGAATTCTTTGTTAAATAGAAGAGTAAACATGTTCATGAAGTTAATTATGAGAAATATACTTTTTATGAGGATATAATTAATGATTATCTTTAGTCTATTTTAACAAGAGTGCCAAATACACTTTATAAAAGTAATTTGTTAATTAAGATAAAGGGAACTTCTTTAATTTTAACAAAATAATTTGGCAAATAAGTTGAGAAGATCTTTAATCATCAAACAATAGATAAAGTTTTTTAAAAAAATAAAGGATTGAATTCTTTGTTCAATAGAAGAGTAAACATGTTTATGAAGTTAATTATGAGAAATATACTTTTTTAGTGAGGATATAATTAACGACTATCTTTAGTCTATTTTAACAAGAGTGTCAGATACACTTTATGGAAGTAATTTGTTACTTATATGATATGGACAAGTTAGGAACTAACAAGGTTTAGCAAAAACTAGCATAGTATATTTTCCATTTATTGCAGGCTTCCAGTGAGAGTCTCCTCCCTCTACCCCGACAACACCATTCCGACAACCTTATCCCCCCACCCCAGCATCACCTTTAAACAGCATTATCCCCTAAATCCTTATAACAAATACCACCTCTTAGTTGACAACCAACCACCGTAACCTTACCAATTGTGACACCAACAACCTCTAGAAAGACAAACAAAATACCATAAGAAGCATACTAATTGTACCCCCACAAAAAAAAAACCACAGAGTTCCCCTTTTTGAGGGTTATTGACACCATAATAATGGAGATTTAGAGGAAGATATTGCAAGAATTTCATATATATTGAAACTAAAGATTAAGGAGGAGGGAATGATTTGGAGGAGAATAGAGAACCAAGAAGAGATAAAGGACTGGAGGCTGAGCAAATGGGAAGAGTAAATATAGAGGAAGGGGAAACAAATGAAGGCAATACCAACTAGGAATAAGACAAAAATGAGCTCAAAACTCCAGATAAATTAAAGAGGATGGTGAATGCAATGGAGGAGGATCAAAATGAAGATGACAGTACTTAATCATTAAAATAAGAAGGGACCTTTGGGATTTAGAAAGTGGAAAAATGTTAGATAAAGATCAAAATGCAGTAGACAAGACCCCTTTAATAGAGAAAGGAGAGACTTCAAGAACCAATCAACTTACTAGAAATGTCTCTGAAGCAAATAGGAAATCAAAGAGGACTAAATCAAGTAAAAATTAATAAATATGAAGATGGTAGTGTGGAATGTTAAAGGGCTTCAAAGCCTAAATAAACAATTAGTAGTTGGGGAGTTGATCCCAAACAAAAAGGTTGATTTTGTTAGTTTACTTAAAACCAAAATAAAAAAGGAACAGATGGAAAATTGTCTATGGTTTATAGGGGAAAACTAAAATGTAATTTCTAACCATGATAAATAAGTAAGAGGGAGAGATATAGTAGGTGTTAATACTTAGAAAATAAAGATGGTAAACTGGTCTAGTACATACCAAATGATAAACTATGAAATGGTGATTAAGGATTTCAGTTGAAACATCATTACTACAGCAGTATATACAGCAAACTATATGTTCCAGAGATAGTCCCTATAAGAGGAATTGGTGAGGAGTAGCAATACAATCACTTCCCCCTGGTCAGTAGTAGGGGATTTTAATTACACACTTTATGCAAATGAGACTTAGGGATAAATGAGACTTAGGGAGGCAAAAACTAGGTAAAGCAAAACTATTAGGAGTTACAAGACCTAACAAACCTCACTAGGTCGACATATTTTAAATACTATGGAAATAAGTATACTTGAACAACAAGCAGAGTGAAGGCTGGTTTTTACTAAAGAAACTCAATAAATGCATGGTTAATGGTGATTGGCTAGCTCAATTTCCCATAAGTACTGTAAGATTTGAGGAACTTAATACTTTAAACCACAATCCTATTATAGTGGATTTAACCAATTCAAACAACAAAAGCAATACAACTTTTAAATTCTTTAACCACTTGATGGACAACTCAAGTTTTAGGAGTATTCTAAAGGAGGGAATGAACTTAGAGATTGTTGGATCCAAGGGATCAATATAGGTTGAGTAAGAAACTAAAGATAGTAAAAGAAAGACTTAAAGATCTCAATAAGGAGAATAGAATAATTGAACATGAGGCAATTACAAAAGCACTAGAGCAACTACAAAGAAGCCAAAAGAGAGTTCTAGCATGACCTGAAGACTTACAGCTAAAAAAAGAAGAGAAAATATTAATTAGTAAGTACAATAAGGCCCTAGAAGACACAAAGAAACTGTTGGAGAAAAAAACAGGGATGATTTGGCTGAAAGAAGGGCGGCCTACATAAAATACTTCCTAAACTCAATTAGAGCAAGGAGGAATAAAAACCAAATCTAGTGCCTAGAAGATGATTAAAAAAAAAACAGCAAGACCATGAGAGTAAGAAAAGACTTACTTTTGAGTACTTCAATAAGCAATATAAGTTAAAAGAGAAAGTAAAGATTATTCTAGATGACATAATGAGGAAACTAAGGCAGATATTAGAAGGGGATAAGGAAAAAACAATCAAAGAAATATCAGGGGAAGAGATCAAAGAAGCATTATTTTCACTGAATCTTGATAAAGCCCTAGGTCCAGATGTCTATAATAGGAGATTCTTCCAAAGAAACTAAGATATATTAGGGGAGGAAGTCACAGAAGCAGTAAAGGAGTTTTCTAGATAAGGAACTATACTGAAAGAATTGAATAAAACCTTTATGAGCTTGGTCCCTAAACAACCTAATGCTTGTAAGCTTGAACATTTCAAGCCAATTGCTTGTTGCAATATACTCTACAAAACCATCGCTAAGACACTTGCAAGTAGGCTGAAGAGGAGTTTGGGGAAACATCATTAATCTAGTTGAAAATGCTTTCATTAGAGGGAGAACAATAAGCATAAACATACTTCTTTGTCAAGAGATTCTTCAAGGTTACATTACTAAGATAAAGGTGAAAAATTGCACAATAAACATAAACTTGGCTAAGGCATATGAATTGTTCAATTGGAGTTTCATCTTTAGCATTTTGAAGGCAGTAGGATACCCTCTTTTGTTCAGGAAATGGGTTGAAGTATGTATGACTACAGCTTGCCTTGCTATTTTGGTGAATGGAGAACCTAACAAGTTAATCAAAGCTAAAAGAGCACTTAGGCAAAAGGATCCCCTATCCCTTAACCTATTTGTGCTATGTATGTAGGTCCTCTTGATCATAATTGCAAGGATTGTGATATATAGCTCAATATTTCAATATCATCACATATGTAAAAGTAACAAAATAACACACCTTATTTATGCGGATGATTTGTTATTATTTTGTAAGGATGAAAAGCAATAAATCAATCTTCTTTTTTAATGAGTGGAGGATTTTAAAATGATGTTATGATTAAAAAGTAATATAAGTAAAAGATGCTTTTACCTATCATCAAATTATGGAATTGAAGTTACTACTCAAGTAATGAGGAAAAGAATGAAGCAAGGAAGTCTCCCAATTAAGTAGCTTAGAGTGCCTATATCATAAAAAAGAATCACTGCTTTGGATTACAGACCTCTGATGGACTCATTTCAGAGAAGAATCAACCATTGGTGTAATAAACATCTTAGTTATAGTGGAAGACTATAGTTGGTCTAGAAAATCTTGAGTAAATTAGCAAGCTATTAGATTAACAATATATCTCACCCAAAGAGTGTTCTTAAGGAGAATAATAGGAAGTTAAGAGACTTCTTATAGGAGGGATCAGGGCTTGGAAGTAATAAGGCTAAAGTCAACTAGAGTATACTATGTAAGGCTAAAGATCAAGGAGGGTTGGGAATATATTCAGTTGGGTTATTAAACAAAGTCAATCTACTAAAGAGAATTAATAGAGATTATATAACAAGAAGGATGAACCCTGGGTTAAATGAATACATAATGTGTTCATTAAAAGCTGGAGTATATAAGCATAAATGTAACACCCCACTCTCACCAAACTCGAACCCGATATCGACAGTGATATCCGAATCCGTGCCCAGCGAGAGTGGCGTGTCACATCACTTAACACATCACTTAGCACTTAACAAAAGTCGGTATGAAATTTTTTTTAAAAAAACACTTTACACTTATCACTTATGTGTGATCACTTTTTCTTTTCAAAAACACTTTATCTATTTAAACAGAAAGCG
>JANIIA010486906.1:0-15724 GCA_027478495.1 Erythroxylum alaternifolium | reverse complement strand
CACAGTCGCTAGGCACATTCGATGGAAAAACAACCTATCGGTGCACCTTGAGTGGGAGAAACAGCACGTTGGTAGGATTAATAGGTAGATTTGGTGTGAGAAATAACCCATTGGGCACCTTCAGTGGGCAAAACAACCCATTGGCAATATCGTTAGGCACCTCCGATGGGAAAAAAACCTGTTGTCACACCTTCGGTAGGCAAAGTAGTTTGTTGGCACATAATTGGTTGGCAAAACAGCCCGTTGGTACACCTTCGATAGGCAAAATAGACCGTTGGCACACCTCTAGTGAGCAAAATAGCCCGTTGACACGATTGCTAGATACCTTTGATCTAAAAAATAGCACGTTGACACACCATCGGTGGGAAAAATAGCCCATTAGGCGCCATCGATAGGAAACACAAAATGTTGGCACACATTTGGTGGGCAAGATAGATGCTAGGCACCTACAGTGGGAAAAACAACCCATTGGTGCACCTTCGGTGAGAAAAAGAACACCTTGGTATAGTTGATAGGCACCTTTGGTGCAAAAAACAACCTATTGGGCACCTTTGTTGGGAAACGCAGCCTATTGGCACACCTTCGGCAAGCAAGACAACCTCTTGGCACAGCCACTAAGGACCTTTGGTAGGAAAAACAACCCATTGGCACACCTACGATGGGCAAAAGTGCCCGTTGACACAGTAGCTAGGTCCCTTTGGTGTGAAAGACAAATCTCTGGGCACCTTCGGTATGCAAAACAACCCGTCGGTATGGTCACTAAGCACCTTCGATGGGAAAAATAGTACGTTCAGAACCTTCATTGGGAAACACAGCTTGTTGGTAAACCTTTGATAGGCAAAACAACTCGTTGGAACACCTTCAGTGGGCAAAACAGTCTGTTGGTATGGTCGCTAGGCACCTTATATGATAAAAACAATCTGTTGCGCACCTTTGTTAGGAAACACAGCCCGTTGGCATACCTTCGATAGGCACCTTTGGTGAGAAAAATAGCCTGTTGGCAAACCATCGATAGGCAAAACAACCTGTTGGCACACCTTTGGTAGGAAAAATAGCCCATTAGCACACCTTCAGTAGCCAAAACAGCCCGTTGGCACGATCTCTGGCACTTTGGGTGGGAACAACAGCCTGTTGCCTTCATTGGGAAGCACAGTCTATTGGCACACCTTCAATGGGAAAAACATCCCATTAGCATGATCATTAGGCACCTTTGGTTAGAAAAGTAACCTGTTGGCACACCTTCCATGGGAAAACTAACATAATGGCACGGTCACTAGGCACCTTTGGTTGGCAAAATAGTGTATTGGCATACATTTGGCGAGCAAAATAGCCCGTTGACATGGTCACTTAGCACCTTAGGTGGAAAAAACAGTCAGTTGGGCACATTCAGTGAGAAAAATAGTTCGGTGGCATAACTTCGGTACGTAAAACAACCCATTGGCATACCTTTGATGGGAAAAACAACACATTGGCACGGTCGATAGGCACCTTCAATAGGAGAAACATCCCACTAGCACACCTTCAATGGGAAAACATCATGTTGGTACGGTCGATAGGCACCTTCGGTGTTAAAAACAGCCTATTGAGCATCTTCTGTGGGAAATGCAGCCTATTGGCACACCTTCATTGGGCAAAATAGCCTGTTGGCACGGTTGCTAGGCACCTCAGTGGAAAAATAGCCCGTTGGCACACCTTTGATGGGCATAATAGCCCGTTGGCATACCTTCAATAGGTAAAACAACCCATTGGCACACCTTTGATGGGTAAAAGAGCCTGTTGGCACACTCGCTAGGCACCTTCGGTCAAAAAAATAGCCCATTAGCACACCTTCGGTAGGAAAGACAGCCCATTCGCACACCTTCAGTGGGCAAGATAGCCTGTTGTCACAGTCGTTAGGCACCATCAATGGGAAAAATAGTCCGTTGGCGCACCTTCGGTGAGAAAAACAACACATTGGTACAGCTGATAGGCACCTTTGGTGTGAAAAACAGCCCGTTGGGCACTTTTTGTGAGAAGCACAGCCTGTTGACAAACTTACAGTAGGCAAAACAACTTGTTGGCATAGTCACTAAGTACCTTTGGTCGAAAAAACAGCATGTTGCCACACCTTCAGTGGGAAAAATAACTTGTTGGCATAGTCGCTAGGCACCTTCGGTAGGAAAAATAGTCAGTTGGGACACATTTGGTGGGAAAACCAACCCGTTGCTGCACCTTTAGTGGGAAAACAACCCTTTGGTACAACTTTGGTAGGCAAAACAGCCCGTTGGCACACCTTTCACAGTGAAAATAGCCATTGACATGGTCTCTAAGAACCTTTGGTAGGAAAAACAACCTGTTGACAGACCTTTGGTGGGCAAAACAACCCGTTGGTAAATCTTCAATGGGAAAAACATCTCGTTGGCACACCTTTGGTAGGGAAAACAACCCGTTGGTAAGGTTACTAGGTGCCTTTGGTGGGAAAAATAGCCCGTGGGGCACCTTCAGTGGGAAAAACAGCCCACTGGCAGACATTCTATAGCTAAAATAGCCTACTAGCATGGTAGCTAGGCACCTTTATTCGGAAAAAATAGCCTATTTTAAATCTTCAGTGGGAAAAATAGTTTGTGGGGCACCTTCGTAGGGATAAAGAGCCTGTTGACAGACATTTGGTGGCCAAAATGGCTCGTTGGCATAGTTGCAAGGCATCCTAATTAGGAAAAACAGTCCGTTGGGTACCTTTAGTGGGAAAAACAGCTTGTTGGGACACCTTTGGTAGTAAAAACAGCCTATCAGTACACTTTTGATGGAAAAAATAGCCCATTAGCATGGTCGTTAGGCAACTTCGGTGGCAAAAACAGCCTATTAGCGCACCTTTGGTTGGAAAAATAGCCCGTTGCCACACCTTTGGTGGCTGAAACAACTCGTTGACACACCTTCAATGAGGAAAATAGCCCATTAACATGATCACTAGGCACCTTCAATGGGAGAAACAACCCGATGGGCACCTTTAGTGGGAAACACAGCCCGTTGTCACACCTTCAGTCAAAAAACAACCCGTCGGCCATCCTTTGATGCAAAAAACAGCTCATTGGGCACCTTCAGTGGGAAACACAGTTCGTTGGCACATTTTTGATGGGCAAGACAGCTTGTTGGCATGATCACTAGGCACCTTCAATGGAAAAAATAGCCCATTAGCACACCTTCGATGGGAAAATGGTGCATTGGTATAGTCGATAGGCACCTTTGGTGTGAAAAAAAAGCTCGTTGGACACCTTCAGTGAGAAACACAGCCCGTTGGCACACCTTTGGTAGGTAAAATAACCTATTGGCAAGGTCGCTGGGCACCTTCATTGGGAAAACAACCTATGGGGCACCTTCAATGGGAAAAACAACCTGTTGGCTGACATTCGGTGGCCAAAATAATAGCTTGGTGGTATAGTAGCTAGGCACCTTCGATTGAAAAAACAACCCATTTGGCAACTTCGGTGGAAAACACAGCCCGTTAACGTACCTTTGGTAGGTAAAACAACCCTTTGGCAAAGTCGCTAGGAGCCTTCGGTTAGAAACACAGTCTGTGGGGCACCTTTGATAGCAAAAATGAGACATTGGCAGACATTCAGTAGCCAAAATGGCTTGTTGACATAATCGCTAGGCATCTTAGGTGGGAAAAATAGTCCGTTGGGCACCTTTGGTGGGAAAAATTGCCCGTTGGCACACCTTTGGTAGTCAAAATAGCCTGTCGGCACACCCCTAGTGGGAAAAATAGCCCGTTGGCATGGTCGCTAGGTAAATTTAGTGGCAAAAATAGCCTATTGACACACCTTTGGTAGGAAAAATAGCCAGTTGGTAGACCTTTGGCAGGCAAAATAGCCTATTTGTGCACCTTCGGCGGGAAAAACAGAATGTTTGTAGGGTAGATAGGCACGTTTGGTATGAAAAACATCCCATTAGGCATCTCCGATGGGAAACACAGCCCGTTAGCACACCTTCCATGGGCAAAATAGCCAGTTGGTAGACATTCAGTAGATAAAACAACCCGTTGGCGCACATTTGGTAGGCAAGACAGCCAGTTGGCACACCTTCGATAGGCAAAATAGCTTGTTGGCACACCTCTGGTAGGCAAAATAGCCCGTTGGCAAGGTCGGTAGGCACCTTCGGTCAGAAAAATAGCCCCTTGGCACACCTTCGGTGGGAAAAATAGCATGTTAGGCACCTTTGGTGGGAAACACAGCCGTTGGCACACCTTCGATTGGCAAGAGATGCTATTGGCACGGTTGCTAGGCAGGTTTAGTGGGAAAAATAGCCCATTGACACACCTTTGGTGAGAAAAACAACACGTTGGTACAGTCGATAGGCACATTTGTTGTGAAAACAGCTCGTTATGCACCTTTGGTGGGAGACACAGCTCGTTCGCACAGCTTCTATAGGCAAAACAGCCTGTTGGCACTATCGTTGAGGACCTTTGGTGGGAAAACAATCCATTGGCACACCTTCGGTGGGAAAAACAACCCATTGTCACACCTTCGGTGAGAAAATAGCACCTTGGTATGGTTGATAGCCCTTTGGGTACCTTCGGTCGGAAACACAACCAGTTGGCACACCTTCAGGAGGCAAAACAACCTATTGACACAGTCAGTAGCCACCTTCGGTGGGAAAACAGTCCATTGGTGCACCTTCAATGGGAAAAACAACACATTGGCACATATTCGGTGGGAAAAATAGTATGTTGGCATAATCGCTAAGCAACTTCAGTCGGAGAAATAGGTCCTTGGCACACCTTTGGTGAGAAAAACATCCCATTGGCACAGTGTCAGTGGGAAAACCAGCCAGTTGGCACACCTTTAGATGGAAAACCAGTCTATTGGTGCACCTCTGGTGGGAAAAACAGGACGTTGGCATACCTTCGGTGGGTAGCATGGCATATTGATACAATCACTAGGCACCTTCGGTGGGAAAAATAGCCCGTTGGCACACCTTCAGTGTGAAAGCAACCCTTTCACACACATTTGGTGGGCAAAATTGCCTGCAGGCACACCTTCGACGATCAAAACAACCTATTGGCATGATCGTTTGGTGCCTTCAGTGGGAAAACAACCCGTTGGCACACCTTTGGTGGGTAAAATAGCTCGTTAGGGACCTTCTGTGGGGAAAATAGAACGTTGGCACACCTTTAGTAGGCAAAACAAACCATTGGTAAGGTTACTAGGTGCCTTTGGTGGGAAAAACTGTCAATGGGGCGGCTTCGGTAGGAAAAATAGCCTTTTGGCTAACATTTGGTGGCTAAAAGACCTTATTAGCACAGTAACTAGGCACCTTCGATGGGAAAAATAGCCCGTTTAGCACCTTAGGTAGGAAAAACAACCTGTTGGCACCTTTGATGAAAACAATCGTCTGTTTGGCACCTTGGGAGGGAAAAATAGCAAGTTGACATGGTCGTCAGGTACCTTCGATGGGAAAACAACTCGTTGGCACACCTTTGGCGAGCAAAATAAACCGTTGGCACACGATTGCTATGAAACTTTGCTAGGAAAAATAGCCTGTTAGCCCACTTTTGGTAGGCAAAATAGCTTGTTGGCACACCTTTGGCTGGCAAAATAGCCTATTGGAGCACCTTCGGCCAGGAAAAACAAAATGTTGGTCCAGTCGATAGGCACTTTTAGTGTGAAAAGCAACCCATTGGGCACCTTGGGTGGGAAACGAAGCCTATTGGCACACCTTTGGTGGGGTAAAACAACAAGTTGGCATACCTTTGGTAGCTAAAATAACCCATTGATGCACATTTGGTAGGAAAAACAGTCCATTGGCACATCTTCAATAGGTGAAATAGCTTGCTGAGACACCTCTGGTGGGAGAAACACCCCGTTGGCATGGCTGGTATACACCTTGGGTCAGAAAATAGCCCATTGGCACAACTTCAATGGAAAAAATAGGCCATTGGGCACCTTCAGTGAGAAACACATCTCGTTGGCATACCTTCGGTAGGTTAGAGAGTCTGTTGGCACGGTCGCTAGGCACCTTCAGTGGAAAAAACAACCTAGTGGCGCACCTTCGGTGAGAAAAACAACACTTTGGTACGATTGATAGGCACTTTTGGTGTAAAAAATAGTCTATTGTGCACCTTCCATGGGACACACGGCCCGTTGGCACACCATTAGTTGGTAAAAAAGCCTATTGGCATAGTCGCTTAGGACCTTCAGTGAGAAAAACAACATATTGACACACCTTTGGTAGGAAAAACAGCACATTAGCATGTCGCTAGGAACCTTCGATAGGTGAAATAGCACATTGGCACACCTTCGATGGGCGACCACCTGTTGGATCGGTTGCTAGGCTCCTTTGGTGGGAAAAATAGCCTCTTGTCACACCTTCAGTAAGAAAGACATCCTTTTGTCACACCTTTGGTGTGAAAAACAGCATGTTGGGCACCTTTAGTGGGAAACACAGCCATCTAGCACAACTTTGGTAGGTAAAAAAGCCCGCTAGCACAATCGCTAGGCACATTCGGTAGGAAAAACAACTTGTTGGTGCACGTTCAGTGGGAAAAACAACACGTTGGCATACATTCAGTGTGAAAAATAACATATTGGCACGATCACTAAGCACCTTCGGTGGGAAAAATGGCCTGTTGGCACTACTTCGGAGGGAAAAACAACCTGTTGGCACACCTTCAAAGGGAAAACTAGCCCATTGGTGAACCTTTGGTAGGAAAAACAGCACGTTGGCATACCTTCAATGGGTAACACAGCACGCCAGCATGATTGCTAGGTACCTTTGGCATGAAAAATAGCCCGTTGGCCTACCTTCGATGGGACAAACAGCCTATTGACACACCTTTGGTGGGAGAAATAGCCCTTTGACACACATTTGGTGGGCAAAGTAGCTCGTTGGCATACCTTCGGTGGTCAGAATAGTACGTTGGCACGGTCGCTAGGTGCCTTTGGTGGGAAAAACAACCCTTGGCACACCTTTGGTGGGCAAAACAACCTGTTGGCATACCTTTGGTGGGCAAAACAGACTGTTGGCACACCTTTGATGGGAAAAACAGCTCATTGGGCACCTTCTGCGGGAAAAACAACTCGTTGGTAGACCTTCGGTGAGCAAAACAGCCCATTGGCAAGGTCGCTAGGTGCCTTTGGTGGGAAAAATAGTTTGTGGGGCACCTTTGGTGGAAAAAACAACCCATTGGCTGAGATTCGGTGGCCAAAATAGCTTGTTAGAATAGTAGATAGGCATGTTCGGTGGGAAAACAGCCCGTTTGGAACCTTTGGTGGGAAAAACAACCTGTTGGCACCTTCAGTGGGAAAAACAGCACATTGGCACGGTCGCTAGGCACCTTTGGTGGGAAAAATGACCCGTTGGCACACCCTTGATGGTCAAAATAGACCGTCTGTACACCTTCAGTGGGAAAAACAACTTATTGGGCACCTTTTGTGTGAAGAACAACTTGTTGGCACGCCTTTAATGGCAAAAAGCCTGTTGACAAGGTCGCAAGGTGCCTTTAGTTTGAAAAACACTTGGTGGGGTATCTTCAGTGGGAAAAATAACCTGTTGGCTGACATTTGGTGACCAAAATAGCCTGTTAGCATAATAGCCAAGAACCTTTCGTGGGAAAAATAGCCCATTTGGCAACTTCGATGGGAAACACAGCCCATTGGCACATCTTCAGTAGATAGAACAACCTGTTGGTGAAGTCACTAGATGCCTTCGATTGGAAAAATAGTCGTGAGGTACCTTCGATGGGAAAAACAGCCCATTGGTAGACATTCGGTGGTCAAAATAGCTCGTTCATGTAGTCGCTAGTCACCTTAGGTGGGAAAAACAATCCGTTGGGCACCTAAGGTGGGAAAAACAACATGTTGGCACACCATCGGTGGAAAAAACAGCCTATTTGCACACCTCTGGTGGGAAAATAGCCTGGTGGCACGGTTGCTAGGAAACTTCAGTGGGAAAAACAGCCCGTTGGCTCAACTTTGATAGGTAAAACAACCCGTTGAGACATCTTTGTCAGGCAAAATAGCCTATTGGGCGCTGTCAGTGGGAAACACAGCTTGTTAGCACACTTCATTGGGCAAAACAACCAGTTGGCACACCTTTGTTAAGCAAGACAATCCGATGGCAGACCTTTGATAGAGAAAATAGCCTGTTGGCATACCTTCAGTGGAGAAAATAGCCCGTTGGCATGGTTAGGGGGCACTTTCTTTCGAAAAAACATCCTATAGGCACATCTATCATGGGAGAAACGGCCCGCTAGGCACCTTCGGTCTGAAACACAACACATTGGCATACCTTCGGTGGGCAAGAGCGCCTATTGGCACGGTAGCTAGGCACCTTTAGTGGGAAAAACAATCCATTGGCACACCTTCGGTGAGAAAAATAGCAAGTTTCTGCAGTTAATAGGCACCTTCGGTGTGAAAAGTAGCCCGTTGGGCTCCTTCGTTGGGATACACAACCCGTTGGCACACCTTTGATAGGCAAAAGAGCCCATTGGCACGATCGTTAGGCACCTTTGGTGTTAAAAATAGCCCGTTGGGCACCTTCGATATGAAACAAAACCCATTGGCACAACTTCTGTTTGCAAAACAGCCTCTTGGCGTGGTCGCTATGCACCTTCGATGGGAAAAGCAGCCTGTTGGGCACCTTCGTTGGGAAACATAGCGTATTAGCACACCTTTGGTAGGCAAAACAGCCCATTGGCACACTTTTGATGGGCAGAACAACCAGTTGATGCGGTCGCAAGGCACCTTCTATAAGAAAAACAGCTTGTTGGGCACCTTTGTTGCAAAACACAGCCCATTGGTATAGTCGATAAGGTATGGTATATGTCAACCTTTGATTAATCATAGTTTCTTGATTCCCAAATTGGGTGACTGTAACAAATGACATTGATGACTCCGTATCAATTCATTTGAACACGACCATGCATTTCTTTAGTCATACTTGTCAAGAGGCCCAAATGATATCTCTCTCATTTGAAAGAGGTACAAATCCCATCTACGTCATTCACATACCTTCGCACGATTCATTTAATGTCCAACATAAGACGACATGTTATCTAGTTAAAGATAATTTAGTCTAACGTCAAAACACTAAATTCCTCTTGCAGGGAACCATGATGACTTTAGGTCAAAAGACTAAAGTCAAACCACATTGAGAATCACTAATGACATGAAACTATCTAGTGTTTTCTTTATATGTCGGTCCAATATATGTTCTCTAACATATATCTATGTATTTGATTTGATAACTCATATCCGTGATCAGTAACACATGATCATCAACTAAAACACATACTACCCTTAAGTCATTATTCTTCCACCAGTAATGATCAACCAAGGACAGTTTAAAATAGTATTATAATGCTTAACATAAGCCTAATACTATTCATGGAATGTAAATCACATTACATAAACAATATACATACATATATTAAATAATACCTCATAATATATTATTAATAAGTCAGAATGTCACTACAAAAGTCACATATGACCATTTGCCTAAGGAACACTACTAATAAAAACAACCTTTTGGCATAACTTCGATGGGAAAAGCAACACGTTGGCAAGGACGATAGGCACCTTCGTTGTGAAAAATAGCCCATTGGGCACCCTCGATGGGAAGCACAGCCCTTTCACACACCTTTAATGCATAAAACAATCTGTTGGTACGGTCACTAGGCACCGTTGGTGGGAAACAAATCTGTTGGGTACCTTTGGTGGGACAAACAACACGTTGACACACCTTCGATGGCAAAAACAACCTGTTGGCACACCATCGTTGGGAAACACAGTCCTTTGACACACCTTTGGTGGGCAAAATAGCCCATTGGAAAAATCATAAGCTACCTTCGATGGGAAAAGTAGTCTGCGGGGCACCGTTCATGGGAAATATAGCTCGTTGGCACACATTCGTCAACTAAAATAGCCCATTGGCATGGTTGCTAGGCACCTTAGCTGTGTAAAATAGCCCATTGGCATGGTTACTAGGCACCTTAGGTGGGTAAAATAGCCCATTGACACCTTCGGTTGGCAAAATAGCCTGTTGGCTCACCTTCGGTCCCCATAACAACGATTTGGCACACCTTCGATGGGTAAAATTGCCCATTGGCATAATTGTTAAGCACCTCCAGTGGAAAAATATGCCGTGGTAGACATTCGGTGAGAAAAATAGCCCGTTGGCTCATTCGCCAGGCACCTTTAGTGGCAAAAGCAGTTAGTTTGGCACCTTCGGTGGAAAAACAGCCCATTGGCTCACCCATTAGCACACCTTCGATGGGCAAAATAGCCTGTTGGTATGGTCTCTAGGCATCTTCGGTAGGCAAAATAGCCCATTGGGCAACTTTGGTGGGAAACACAGCCCGTTGGCGCACCTTCGGTTCAAAAAACAACACATTGGCATAATCGATAAGCACCTTCGACGGGACAAATAGCCTGCTGGCACGGTGGCCAGACACCTTATCTGGGAAAAACAGACCATTAGGCACCTTCGGTGGTAAAAACAACACGTTGGCATACCTTCTATTGGAAAAATAATCTTTTGGCACACCATCAATGGTAAAAAAGCTAGTTGGCATGATCGCTAGACACCTTTGGTGGGAAAAACAGCCCATTGCCATTATCTTGAATGGGAAAGACATCATGTTGGAACACCTTCAGTAAGAAAAATAGCCCATTGGTATCGTCGTTAAACACCTTAGGTAGGCAAAATAGCCAGTTGGGCACCTTTAGTGGGAAGCACAACCTATTGATACACCTTCAATAGGAAAAACAACACGTTGGCATGGTCGATAGGCACCTTCGGTGGGACAAATAGCCTACTGGCACAGTAGCCAGGCACCTTAGCTGTGAAAAACAATCTTTTGGGCACCTTCGATGGAAAAAACAACACGTTGGCACACCTTTGGTTGGAAAAACAGCCTATTGGCACACCTTTACTGGGAAAAAAGCTAGTTGGCATGGTTACTAGGAGCCTTTGGTGGGAGAAATAGCCCGTTGACATACCTTGGATGGGAAAACAACACATTGACACACCTTGAGTGGGAAAAACGACCCGTTGGCACAACTTTGATGGAAAAAACTGCACGTTGGCACGTTGGCATTATTGTTGCGCACATTCAGTGGGAAAAACAACTCATTGGGACACCTTTGATGGGCACAACAACACAGTGGCATGGTTGATAGACAACCTCGATGTGAAAAACAACCTGTTGGGTGCCCTCGATGGGAAACACAGCCTATTGCATACCTTTGGTGGGCAAAACAACCAGTTGGCACGATCACTAGGCACCTTCGGTAGGAAAAACAATCCGTTAACACACCTTTGGTGGGAAAAACAACAAGTTGGCATAACTTCAATGGGAAAAATAACCTATTGGTACACCTTTGATGGGAAAAATAGCACATTGGCATATTGGCACAGTCGCTAGGCTCCTCATGTGGGAAAAACAGCTCATCGAAACACCTTCAATGGGAAAAACAACACGTTGGCACAAACATTAGGCATCTTTAGTGGGAAAACCAACCCATTTGCACACCTTTGATGGGAAAAGTAGCAATTGGCACAGTCAATAGGCACCTTCGATAGACAAAATAGCCCGTTGGCACTATCACTAGGCACCTTAGGTGGGAAAAAAGTCTGTTGAGCCCCTTTGGTGGGAAAAACAACACGTTGGCATACCTTCGATGGGAAAAATAGCTTGATGGCACACCTTCGGTGGGAAACACAACCTGTTGGCACACCTTTAGTGAGCAAAACAGCCTAGTTACAAAGTCGCTAGTTGCCTTCAATGGGAAAAACAGTCTGTGGGGCTCCTTCGGTGGAGAAACAACCTATTGACATACATTTTGCATCCAAAATAGCCTATTGGCTTGGTCACTAGGCGCTATAGGTGGATAAAACAACTCGTTGGCACACCTTTGGTAGGTAAAACAGCCTATTGACACACCTTTGATTGGCAAAACAACTCGTTGGCACACTTTTGGTGGGCAAAATAACCTATTGGCACAGTAATTAGGCACCTTCGGTGGGAAAAACATGTCGTGGTAGACATTCGGTGGGAAAAATAGACCGTTGGCATGGTCTCTAGGCACCTTAGGTGGCAAAAACAGTTAGTTGGGCACCTTCAACAGAAAAAGAGCCCATTGGCACACCTTCAAGAAGAAAAATAGCTCATTTGCATACCTTCAATGGGCAAAATAGCTCATTGGTATGATTGTTAGGCACCTTCGAAAGGCAAAATTGCCCATTGGGCACCTTTGATGGGAAGCACAGCCTATTGGCACACCTTTGATAGGGAAAACAACACATTGGCACAGTCGATAGGCACCTTCAGTGGGGCAAATAGCTCACTGGCACAGTAGCCAGGCGGCTTAGCTTGGAAAACAGTCAATTGGACATCTTTCATAGGAAGAACAACATGTTGGCACTCCTTCGGTTCAAAAAGCAACCCATTGGCACATGTTCAGTAGGAAAAAAGCAAGTTAGCACAGTCTCTAGGCATCTGCGGTGGGAAAAACAGCCCGTTGGCACGCCTTTGGTGGGAAAAACAATAAGTTGGCACCCCTTAGATGGGAAAAACAGCATGTTGGCATGCTGGCACGTTGGCGTCGTTGTTGGGTACCTTCAGTGGGAAAAATAGCCAATTGGCATAACTTTAACGGGAAAGCCAACACGTTGGCACGGACGATAGGCATCTTCGTTGTGAAAAATAGCACGTTGGGCACCCTCAGTGGGAAACAGAGTACTTTGCACACCTTCATTGAGCAAAACAACTTACTGGTACGATCACTAGGTAGCTTCGGTGGGCAAAATAGTCTGTAGGGAACTTTCGGTGGGAAAAACAACACGTTGGCAGACCTTCGGTGGCAAAAATAGCCTATTGGCACACCTTCGGTAGAAAAAATAGTCTTTTAGCACACCTTTGCTGGGTAAAATATCCCACTGGGAAAGTCATAAGCTACCTTCGGTGGGAAAACAGTCCATGGGGCAATTGCGGTGGGAAGTACAACCCGCTAACACACATTTATCAACCAAAATAACCCATTGGCATGGTCGCTAGGCACCTTAAGTAGGCAAAATAGCCTGTTGGCTCACCTTCGGTCCCCGTAACAGCCATTTGGCACACCTTCGATGGGCAAAACAGCCCATTGGCACAATCATTAGGCACCTTCAATGGGAAAAGCATGCCGTGACAGACATTTGATGGGAAAAATAGCCCATTGGCATAGTCGCTAGGCTCCTTTAGTGGCAAAAATAGTTTGTTTGGCACCTTTGACGGGAAAAACAGCCAATGGCATACCTTCAGGAAAAAAACAACCTATTGGAACACCTTCGGTGGGTAAAGTAGCCTATTGGTGTAGTCACTAGGCACCTTCAGTAGGTAAAATGGCCCGTTGGGCAACTTTGGTAGGAAACACAGCCCGTTGGCCCGCCTTCGATACAAAAAACAACACGTTGGCACATTCGATGGGAAAAATAGCCTGCTGGCATGGTAGCCAGGTACCTTAGCTAGGAAAAACAAACCGTCAGGCACCTTCAGTAGGAAAAACAGCACGTTGGCATACCTTCGGTTCAAACAATAGCCCGTTGGCACACCTTCAGTGGGAAAAAAGCCAGTTGACATGGTCGCTAGGCACCTTTGGTTGGAAAAATAACCGGTTGGCATGGTCTTAATGGGAAAAACAACACGTTAACACACTTTTAATAAGGAAAACACCCTGTTGATATGGTCATTAGGCACCATTGGTGGGTAAAATAGCCAGTTAGGCACCTTTGGTGGGAAACAAATTTCGTTGACACACCTTCAATAGAAAAAATAACACATTGGCACTGTCGACAAGCACCTTCGGTGGGACAAATAGCCTGCTGGCATGGTAGCAAGGAACTTAAGCCGAGAAAAACAGTATGTTAGGTAGCTTTGGTGGGAAAACAGCCCGTTGGCGGATCTTCAGTAGGAAAAAACCCAATTGGCACAGTCGCTAGGCACCTTTAGTGGGAAAAACAGCCCGTTGGCACACCTTGGATGGGAAAAACAACATGTTGGCAAACCTTGGGTGGGAAAAGCAGCCCGTTAGCACAACTTTGATAGGAAAATCAACATGTTGGCACATTGGCATCATTGTTGGCCACCTTCAGCGGGACAAACAACCCAATGGGACATCTTTGGTAGGAAAAAACAACACATTGGCACAGTCAGTAGGCACCTTCAATGTGAAAAATAGCTTGTTGGGCACCCTTGATGGGAAACACAGTCTATTGGCATACCTTCGGTGGGCAAAACAACCTGTTGGCACAGTCACTAGGCACCTTCTGTGGGAAAAACAGTCCATTGGCGCACCTTTGGTGGGAAAAACAGCACGTTGGTACAACTTTAATGGGAAAAATATCCAGTTGGCACACCTTCGATGGGAAAAACAACACATTGGCAAGTTGACACAGTCACTAGGCACCTTTGGTGGGAAAAATAGCCCATTAGAACACCTTTGGTGCGAAAACCAGCCCATTTTCACACCTTCAGTGTGAAAAATAGCAAAATGGCACGGTCAATAGGCATTTTTAATAGGCAAAATAGCCAGCTAGCACGGTCGCTAGGCACCTTAGGTCGAAAGAACAGTCTGTTGGGTCCCTTCAGTGGGAAAATCAACATGATTGCACACCTTCAGTAGGAAAAATAGCCTGTTGGCACATCTTCGGTGGGAAAAAAGCCCATTGGCACACCTTCAATGGGAAACACAACCCGTTGCAAAGTCACTAGCTACCTTCGATGGGAAAAATAGTCCGTGGGACACCTTAGGTGGGAAAAACAGCCCATTGGCACACGTTTGGCACGTAAAATAACCTGTTGCCTTGGTAGCTAAGCACCTTAGGTGGGTATAATAGCTCGTTGGCACACCTTCGGTAGGCAAAATAGCTTGTTGACACACCTTCAGTCAGCAAGACAACCCGTTGGCACACCTTTGGTATGCAAAACAACCCGTTGGCCCGATCGTAGGCACTTTCGATGAGAAAAACATGTCGTAGTAGACATTTGATGGGAAAAATAGCCTGTTGGCATGGTCGCTAGACACCTTAGGTGGCAAAAATAGTTAGTTGGGTACCATTGGAAGGGAAAACAGCCTATTGCCACACCTTCAGGAAGAAAAACAACAGTCGGCATACCTTCGGTGAGTAAAATAGTTTATTGGTGCGGTCGCCAGGCACCTTAGGTGGGCAAAATAGCTCGTAGGGTATCTTAGGTGGGAAGCATAGCCCGTTGGCACACCTTTGGTGGGAAAAATAACATGTTAGCATAGTTGATAGGCACCTTCGGTGGGGTAAATAGCTCGCTGGAATGGTAGCCAAGCACCTTATCTAGGAAAACAGTCTATTGGACACCTTCGATGGGAAAATCAGCACGTTGGCACACCTATGGCACGAAAAACAGTCCATTGGCAAACCTTTAGTGGGAAAAAAGCAAGTTTGCATGGTTGCTAGGCGTGTGCTATGGGAAAAACAACCCGTTGGCACACCTTTGGTGGAAAAAAACAACACGTTGGCACACCTTGGGTGGGAAAAACAACCCATTGGCACACCTTTGATGGGAAAAACTGTTGGATCGCGTATAGCCCAAGTATTCACAATACGCTGCGGAAAAGACCATAACACAACATAACGTATAACCGAAAACATATCAAGATGCGCAAAATACCTTTTCTTTTGACACGGATTGGTGGTTGTTTTTCAGATTCGTAGACACTGCTACTCGCGA
>JANIIA010486863.1:0-15727 GCA_027478495.1 Erythroxylum alaternifolium | reverse complement strand
TAATCAAAATTATAAATTTTACAACATCAATCCATTATCAATCTCAACCTGTCCATTCAACTATACATCATTGTATCTTATTAAATCAAATAAATATGCAATTAGAATCAAGTTGTTATTAAATTAACTTCTTAAGTAATATTAATAATAATCACATCAACAATCGCATTAAAATCTGAAGCATATGGCTTTACACCTTTACTAGATTTCACTCAATGCACTCAAATGTTTAGGGTGAAAAGTATCAAGACTCTTAATTCATGTATAGTAGAATTTTTACCATATGCTTGTAGTAAAATCACATCTCCACCACTTATGTACAAACTAGAAACAAAAATCAAAAGGTATTTGTGTAGGTTGTAATGGGGCTTAAGTAAGGTATGATTGGGATAAAAAAAGGTTTAAGTGAAGGAAATTTACTCAAGAAATATTATACGAGTTCTTTACAAAGCATACATAGGTCCTTTTTCAATGCAACTTTATCGGTACTACTTGCTTTTACTTATTTTTCTTTTATAAGCTCTTTTTTTTAGCAATTCAAGTATTCAGGAGCATAATTTAATAGATATTGGACCTTTCACTAAATTCAAGTCTCAACAAGAAAATAAATAAAGTAAATAACCTTCAGGGTTCAAAATGATAAATAAGTCTTCGAAGAAAAATAGGAATAAGGTTAATATATGGGTAAAATCAAAGAAAAAGGCTAAGGCTCAACTTGGTTATTCCTAAAGGTCAATTTAAGGGTATGGTAATTTCAAGGAAACAGGCTTAAACAAGTTAGTAAATCTAAGTGCCTTTATTATGTTAATGTTTCTAATTTCCACAAATATGGTCTCAATATGCATAATAAAGCAAGTTCTAGAATTATACTACTGTATATGAAATCACACATATAAAAAAATAACAAGAGCTTAAAATATTTTGGAAATTTTCTTTTTACGCTTAAAAGCTCAAAAAAAGACATATATGCATGTGAATAATATGCAATTTCCATTCAACTTGAAGATTTCAATGATTACCATCATCCTTTTGCACACGAATTCAAATCTATATTCAACAATAACATATAGTATTCATGGATAAATTTCATCAAATTCAAGACATCAATTCGTAAAGTATTATAATCGAGATTATAATAAGCTAAAGAAATCATGTTAAGATTCATAAAACCCATTTCCACATTTAAAGTTGTATATTGTCCCCAATGTACACAATATAAGCATTTAGAAAAGTTAAGAGGGTTTAGTGGTACTTTCTTAAATATCACGATTTCTGATTTGGATCATTCTAATATGAGACTAACATCCTTGCAAAATATGAAAGAAAGGATAAAAAGAAACAAAAGAAATAACATAATAAAAATAAATCCTATACTAACACAAAAACAAGCACAAGATAATATCAAAAATGAAATAACATTAAAACTAACGCATGGGTTGCCTCCCACGCAACACTTCTTTAACATCGGTAGCTTAAAGTATCCTGCATATTTAACGTCATCTTGAATCAATAATCAATGGCTTGCTTCCACCTATTTTTCCATAAAGAGATTTCATAGCCTACAAACAAGCCATATATTTCAAGACAATAACAAAGACATAATTTATCAAATTAATAAATTCAATATCAACCAATAATGCCCTTTTTAATGACAAACTGTTAATGAAAGAGGGAATAAAAAAGCTCCCTGAATCATCGATTGGCTTAGGCAACTTGTCTATAGGATGAAGTGGGAACCCCTCCATACTTAAGGTCACCACCAACACCTGGTCAATAGTTTCCTTAATTGATTCCTCCATTAGTTATTTCTCAACCTCTTCTATCCTCTCTTCGTCATCTTCTTCTTTGGCAAAGGCTTCTGGCTTATCTTCTTCAACTATCTTCTTCCACTCCTTTACTTTGTCTTCTTAGATGGAGGTTTCTTTGTCTTCTTTTTCAGGAAGCTCTTCTTCACTACTAAGGGTGATTTCCTCTTGGTCATTAGTATCAATTTTAGTAGAACTAGGCAAACTCCCTTTCATCTCATCGTATAATATATCTACTAGTTCATTGATTTGATTCACCATATTTTGTATACAAGCCTCCTTTTCTTAATGCCTTATGTTTGATTCTTGAATAAACTCGATCGTCATATCTCTCAGAGTAGCAGTTACCTCTTCGCCTTCTTGAAATGTATATTCATTTATGAAATTGACTGTTATCGCTTCTTCACTTTGAGACAGTTGGAAGCTCAAATTATAGTCATCATATGCAAGTGAGGGAAGTCTCTTATCAAATTCATGTTGACTAAATACTCTCTCGACTACGCATTCCATTAATTGATTTGTAAAATTTTGCATATTACTGTTCTTGTTATACATATTTAGTTGGAGCATATTCATTCCATTTATATATGTAAGGTTTGCTTCACTTTAAATTATAAATATTCTCGTATGATGGGTTTTGAGGTAAGTGGTACATGTTTGGTTGCTCCCATATATCCATCAATTGAGCTTATGAAAACATGTGAGGAAATGACTCCTTCTAATACGGTGATGATATAGATCGCGAAGACATATTCTGACTCCCACAAAAGTCTTGTGTACTCCATCCTTCCATTGCGAGCTGTGGCTATGAATGAATCGTAATTCCTACATCAAACCACAAACTCAAGGTCAAGTAGAGAAATTTAGAAGATAGTTGAATCAATAAGTCAGATAAAATAAACAAATTACAAGAAAATAAATACAAAACGTAAAATTAAAATAAACGAAAATAAAAACAAAGATAAACAAAATAGAAAGAAAATGACTAGAGCAATAGTATTTAAGCTTTCCTAATATCAAAGTCCTCAGTAACGATATTAAAATCATGATTAACCTAACGTGCAAGTTGGTTAATTATGTAATAAACCGCAAGTGCGCAATGTAGCTATAACTAGTACTTGCAAGTACAGGTCGATCCCACGAAGGTTATGAATATTAGTAATCACCCTTCCCCTATCATCTAGCGTTATGATTGATTTTATATTTTTAATGGAAAGAAACTAAATTAAATTAAATAAAATAAAATAGGAAACAATAATGAACATAGAGATAGTGGAATTCACTTAGAAATTTATCGTTATCAAAAATTAGTATCAAGGTTTGAATCCACCTAAAACCTAACAACTTTATCTTTTTTCATGCAATTATTGGTTGATTAATTGACCTTGGAGACTCCTATGGTATGCTAGTAGTTGAACTTAAGTTTACTAATAACTAATCCTAAGGTCACTAATCGAATTATATAGGTTAAATCTTATAGGATTACGTTACCAATTTATGAGCCCCTCTATTAGGATTCACCCTAATCTAAAGGATTTACGTCATCCTATCGCTAGGGTTGCAATCAACTCCTTCTAATTATAGTAGATCTATTCACATTAGGATTTTTCAATCTCTACATATGAAATCATATTATCAATAAAACACATAATCAGATCACAATAATCAATCGAACCAATTGCATTAATAAAAGGATCAAATCATATCAAAGTATTAACATAAGATTCATCTAACCTAAATACTAACTGGGCGTTTAGTTACACATGATCGAATAAGAAATCAAACATAAATTGAAAGAAAAACAAAACAAAAACAATGGGTTCATAATTTTAAATCTCCCTAATTGTCTTATATCGAATGTTTTTGTGATGTAAAGGCTTGACTTTGTATTTCGATGGATCTTTCGATGTTTTCTTCATTTTTTCCACTTCTTTGGACCAAAATTGGTCCTTTGGGATGTTCTTCGCATTTGGGTTTTGCTTCCCAAAGTCTCCTCCTTCCATTTGCCTCCAAAACGTTGAATTTATATGAAAACTTAAAATTTTGAGTTATGAAAAGTCTTATGCATGGCCGTGCATTGGATCATGCACAATCAAAATCCACTGAGTATCTTTAAAATGGACGGGTGTACAAAAGTGCAAGGTCGTGCACTCCTTCCAGATTGCTGATTTTTTGTTTTACGCCACATTTTGGCCTAAATTCTTCTCTTTTAAGTTAAAAGAAGTAGATTATGGTAATTCAATTAGCCTAAGTCAAGGTAATGTGACTATGAATACCACAATGAATGATATTGAAATGGTAGCGGAAAGAAGTGATGCCCTAACTCAAATGAAGCCAGGAGACCATAAAAGTAAATAAACTCCCTAAAACCCCTGACAATCATCACAATGAAGTGGTAATGGAGTAAGGATGTGAAGCACTGGTCCTAGCTAATCCAGTTACCTCTACTTTAATAGAGATTGATCCCACTTAGTATGAGGAATTTAAAGTTTATAATAGAAGAAGATTGGGGAGAAAGAATAAGGCAAAGGGATCGAAACTTAAAAACTCTCGGTCATATTAATAATAGCCCATAATTTTAAAAGGATTAATAGCCCCTTTAAATAACAAATGTTGTAGGATTTTTTTTGGAAAATAAACCAATGATGTTAAGCGTTCTAGAGATCAAACTAAGCTTGAAAAAGCATTTTAAGTAAAAGTATCTAAGAGTTAAATGGTATGTACTTTGCAATCACTAATACCACTATTATAGTAAGGTGTTGATTGCTTTTGATAATAGCTTAGTTAAAGTAAGTATACTATATAATGGTGACCAATTAATGTATATTAAAGAAAAAAAGGTACTTGCTACTATTTTGTATGGTTTAGACTTTACTTTTGAAAGGAGAGCTCTATAGGAAGAATTACAAGAGTTACATAACCTAATTAAAAAACCATGAATGATCTTGCAAGACTTTAATAGAACCTTTACTTTTCTGAAGCTGAGGGGAATGTTAACTTATTAAACTTTATAATAGGTTTCTAAAAATGTGCATAGAATATATGAGTCACTAATCTGAAAATTAAAGACGAAAATGGAGCAATAAATAAAGCAACTATTGACATATCCAAAAGAGCCAGTATAGAGACATGGTAAATGGGGAATGGCTCACATATTTCCTCAAGAGAAAAATTAAAGGTTATGAACCTTTTATTTTCTAATCATACTTTATTAGTGGTTTAAAACGTATCTTAGAAGAAAAGGAAACATTTTCAATTTCAATTCAACATTTACTTAGTATACGTTAATGTATACTCAAAGGTAATATTAAGGGGCCTTTCTCACAGTATCAAGGGTTGCTAGACCTAAATCTATATAAATAAATTGGGGGAGATTAAGGAGGAGTTAATGTTGCTCAAAATAAAGAGCAGGCATAATAATAGTTTGAAGGAGCTTAAGAGGGAAAAAGAAGATCTTATCAGGGTTTCAGATAGAATTAGACAGGCAACCTGGTGTAGGAGTCTCTTTAACATAGAAAAGATGGCTATAAATAAATATTTTAGGGTTGTAGCTATTCATAACTATTTAATCCATCAGATATCTTTAAGTCAATGTATAAAATAAGGTGATAAAACTCTAAATTCTTCTTTAGTTTAGTTTTGGATAGAAGGAATTAAGGAGGCTCAAGTTGTCACAAATGCCATGTTAGAATTCTTTAAAAGAGGCAAGATACTTAAAAATATAAAAAATGCTTTTCTTTATTTGATCGCCAAAATAACTAATCTTGGTTCCATAAATGAGTTTAAACATATTTAATTTTCTAACTTTTTTATTTAAAATTACTCTTAAAATCATTATTAATAAAATGAAAAAGATTCTAGAATCAATTATCATTAATTCTCAAAGAGCCTTTAAAAATGGAAGGTTGATAGGTGATAACATACTAATTTTAGGAACAATTAAGTGATATTTTATGAAAAATGGCTGAAAATTTTTACCACAATCAGTTGGACTTTATGATACTCTATTAGAAGCTTTTGAATTCTACGGTAAGTTTTAAACATGGATAAAACTCTGCATATTGAATAATTATTTTAGTGTTTTAATAAATGGAGAACCATCGCCACTATTCTAAGGAGCAAAGAGCTTACGGCATGGTGATTTTTTTATCACCATAAATCTTCATTTTATGTATGGAAGCTTTAATTAGATTGATCATAAGTAATGTCAATTTCGATCCTAACTTCAAGTTTTATAGCAAATACTAAAAGATTAATTTAGTTTTATCAACAGTGATAAATGATTTAATCATCTTTTCAAGAGCACATGATGCCTCAATTAGCTTTCTTATATCTTCTGTTAATGTCTTAAAAAATTTATCAGGACTAGAAGTCAATAAAAGTAAAAGACATTAATCATTTTAGACTGTACTCATTAAAAAGTGAATTAGCTTCCAAAAAGCTTTGGTTTTCATCTTATGGCCCTCGTTTTAAGTATTTGGGGCTTCCTATTTCTATAAGAATGCTCCAATTCAAATAATCCCTTCCCTAGTTAAAAAAAAAGAAAATTGATATATTGTTCCAAAAGTTCCCTATCCAATGCTAAGAGTTTTTTTTTAAAAATCAAATCTATCTTGAACTCACTTTATGTGTACTATTCTTCCCATTTTTTTTTAATCTTTAAGGATTTGATTAAGGAAATTGAAAAGTTTATAAGGAAAATCTTATGAGCTAATGGAAAGGATGGAAGGTTCTTACCCAAAGTAATGTTGATCCTAAAAGGAAGGTGGTCTTAATATCACTCACATTAGTACCAGTAATAAAGTCTTCATAGAGGAGAGACATCTGAGCCTACTAGTTAACACAGACTCCTTATGGGTGAAATGGCTCCTTTCCTTTTTCTTAAAAGAGAAAAGTCTCTAGGATTTAAAGACCAATCCTTCTCATTCCTAGTTTTTTAGGCACCTATTGAAGTTATGGGACAAACTAGGAGAGAAAATTATATATAAAATTAGGAATAAGAAAGTAACCTTTCTTTTCTTTAAAAATTAAAGCAAAGTAGGTCCACTGTACAATAGTCCATTGATGCACTTACTAAGTTGCATATATTCCCTAAGCTTTAAGTTTATGGTGGTGGGTCTACCATAACATTTGGTAAGGAGTTCCTAGTATCTTTGAGAACATCATTCCAATTTATAACCAAAACCATTTAATGGAGGATAAGTACAATTGGTTAGGACACTCATCAAGTAGCTATATCAACACTTCTCATTGCAACTTTTCAGAGATAAAGGACCATAATTGGAAGGGTGAAAAGTAGTATAGAGCGTTAACTTATTACCTAAAGTATCCTTCCTCCTATGGCTTCTGGTAAAAAAATAGCCCTTATATTAGATAAAATCAAAATTTTGAATATCAGTAACATTTATATACTATGCAGGGCAAAACCTTAATCAGTTGAACTTATTTTTTTTCAACTACAAAATCTCTAAAGAGTTTTAGGATGTAATCAGAGATATATGTCAACTTGATGAACAAAGCCAATGTCATATTGATATGTTAAGCAAGTTATAAGGATATAGAAGACTAATCAAGGGAGTAAAGGTAGTTGTTAAAATTTTTTTTGGATAATATATTTACTACATATGGAAAAATGAATATATAAATATGTATATATAGGAAGATTTAGAGAATCTTGGAAGAAATAAAGAAAGAGTGCACTATATGGATCAGAAAACAACTCCTTATAATTAGTGATATTGTAAGTTGTAGCAAAAAACTAAAATATGCATGAGACTTTATACTAAACTTATCTAAATCCTTCTAAAGCATTTATAGTTTCATTTTCTCCATATATAGTGAATACATGATCCAAAAGCAAATTTACCAATTGCCATATGATGTTTTTAATATGGTTATTTTGTAGATTTTCCAAGGTACTTACATCATAGTTTTTCATGAAAAGTAGTTTAGAGAAGTTGGTGCTTCTATATAGGCACATATGTAGATATTTTTAATATATATAAAAGTAGCATTGGCTTTATATTTATTTTATTTTTTACCTAGTTGTTATTTACTACCCATAACTTTGTGTATTTTTTAAGAAACAAAGTTTGCAATAAAAGCATGGAGAATTAGTCACACTTTGATAAAGTTTGTAAAGATAAATCTAAAATAGTTTACAGATAGAGAGAGAAGCATGTTTATTGAGTTATATCCACTGAATTTTCTAAGTTTAGCAAGTTGTAACCCTAAACCCAAAGGTGATGCTTAAGTGGTTTAATCTTGTTATTTAATAATGATTCATTATAGATGTAGTTAAGTCGGATTAGGCTTATAGATTAACAAAATGTTATTAAAGCTTAAGTTTAAGGTTGAGCATGATCCTATGGTATGATGAGATGATTGCGAGTATAATGAGTGTGTCACTATTATCATTTATTTTAGTTAGTATGATTTGCTTTTAAACTTATACTTCGTTATCATATAAATTTTGAAACATGTAAGAAAAGTGGCCTATTCTTGAAATTTGAGATAGTAGTCTTTAAAGTGTTAAGTGACTTAAGTTGTAAGGAAAATATTTATTTTAAGGGTGAAAGAATCTGAAACAATAAAATTTTAAGTTTGGGATATTTTTAAATTGATGAGATTTAACGCCTTAGGATTTAGTGTTTATTAATTAATTTGGAGATTGATATTATAAGTTTAAAAGGTGTAGGATTAATTTATTATGATGATAAAACTTAAAGGAGAAGAAAAAATTACATGACAAGTGCATTGGTTGTCCTTACTGAACATTATTTGGTATTTTTTTATAACTTAAGATAAAAAAATATCAGATTAAGGTTATTCAAGAATCTATAAAATAATAGGATAATTTTCAATAATTCATAAGATGAAATTTAGAACTAATTCAAGGTTATCAATCATCCATTTTATGCTATAAATAGACTAGGTTAGGTAACACTAGTCGATGAAATGTTAGAAAAATAAATTATAGAATAAGTTTTTATAATAATAGTCAACATTTTTATAGGAAATAAAATTTAAGAAGTGAAAGAAAAATAAAGGGAAAGATTTGAAAGGAAAATTAGAAAGGAAAGGGAATTGATTTGAATGGAATTCATTAGCATTCACATATTTTAGGATAGCATTTAGACAATGTCTGAGTATAGAAAGTAGGATTTAAGTATAATTAGGTCATTTTAGTATAATTGTTTGTTATTTGTTCATATTAAATGCTTTATTGGTATCATTAACTATTTGCATCCCATAATTTTTTAACGATTGGTTGATATCATATATATATATAAAAGATGCACATGTGACTTGTGATTGTCAATGAACACTTATACCTACCTCAAAATTTTATTATGGATGCACTTTAATAACTAGGTGCCTCAGATGCATATTGAGTGTATTGAATGATTAAATTATATTATTTGTATGATTTAATGCCTTAAAACTACTATTTTATGAATATGTATGATGTGTTGATGAATACAGTTGATCGATCCAAATAGTCACCATTAATAGGGAAGGAAACAATATATTGGTTAGAATAACTTAGTTGGTGCTGTCATAAGGAAAGTACCATTCCATTTGCTAAAGCAAATTAGTCGGCATCAGATTGGGACAAAAACTAATTAAGAAAAGACAAAATTATTAGTTCCAAAAATGGAGCATGTGCCACTGAATTATTTGGGACGAATTAGACAGTACTAGAATAAGGAAGGTATCATTATTTTGGCCAAGAAAAACCAGCTCACACATACCATATATCTGTACAAGGCCTTATATGTTAATTTAGTACCATTATTTGATATATTTAATATGAGTTTTGTGATTTTTGAGGTATTTTCATCATAAATTTCCTTAAAATGTACTTTTGAGAAATTGAAGGTTTTGCCATATAGGTACAACTATAGATATTTTTTTGGTATATAGAATAGAAGTGGTATTAACTTCATATTTATTTTATTTTATTACTTACTTGGTATTTATTACAACTTTGTATATTTTTTAAGAATTAGTTTATATATCAAACATATAGGAATTAATCAATTTTTGAGAAAGTATCATTGATTTGGATCCAAAAAAATGTTTATAAATATAGAGGGAAGCATGTCAATTAAGTTATGTCCATTAAATTTATGTAAGTTTAGCAAGTTTTAACTCTTAACTTAAAGGTAAGGCTTAAGCAATTCAGCCTTTGGGTGATGATTTTCCAAAAGCGCAATTAGTTGTATTGGATTTAGGGTATGAAATAATGATATTAGATTTTAGGTTTAAGGTAGAATGTGATACTATGGTAAGGTGAGGTGAACATAAGTAGAATATGTGAGCACTTATTGTCATATTGTTTAGTCATCATGATTTGATTTTTTATTGTCTTATAAATACTGAAAAACATAAGACAAGTGCTTAGACTAAGTAACAATCTTTAGAGTGTTAAGTGAGTTAAGTTTCGAGGAAAAAACTTATTTTAAGGGGTAAAGAGTGTGAGATCCATTTTTAAAATAATAATGGGAAAATTGCATTACCGCTAATGGAATTTAATATGTTAGCATTAAACAAAAAAAAAAAGAGCTATCACGCTTAGTAAAAGATCCCTCTGAGTAGGGAAAAGAAATAACTAAGAGGAGGTAGCTTAGTTTATGGTGCTCTAAAGAGGCAAACGTTTTACTAGTGAGTGATCAATTGGAGTTTTAGTCATCAAATTCTGCATCTTAAAGAAGATTAATAACACAATAAAATGGATTATTTTACTATAGACATATATTATTTTACTGAAGAATTGATTTTTATTTACCATGTTGTTAAGTGTCAATTAATGATGCTTTGAGCAGCACCATGCACTACAAATGCCATTACATTGTCATCCTTTAACTTAGTTTCAATGTGGTTGCCCTAGATAAGACAATTTCCCTTATCCAATTCCTTAATTTTATAATTAGGCTCCTAATGTCTTGTTAAGGAAATTGGAAAATCCTTGAGTTTTTTTCATCAAAATCTTATAGATTTAGCAACTTAGAATTATTCCAAAGAGTGTCAAGTCTCTTTTAGAGCTAAACTTGATTTTATGCCCATTTGATGATGAACTCTTATACATTTTTTATGGACTAAGAACCTGAATTTTCAAGTATGTGATATTTATGAATTAATGAGTTTTAACACTTTAGGAATATTTGAATGTTTATTAATTAAGTTGGATAGTGATATTGGATGTTGAGAGATTTATGATTAATTAATTATGGTGATAGTACTTAAAGAAGAACGAAACTTTTAATGAAAAAGCATATTGGTATGGTTTATTATCATCACTAAATATTGTTTAGAATTTTGGGCATAACTTTTGATACTGATATCATATTGAGATTATTCACAAGGACCATAAAAAGATAACAAAATTATATATAATTGATAAGAAGATACTCAAGGTTGATATGGGATTATCCGTCATATAGGTAGATTATCATAGGCATCAAGAAACATTGTTTGAATAATGTCTCATACTAGACAATTGATATGTTCAAAAACTTTTTTAAAATCGGTTTTTTAAGACAATAGTAATTATTTTTATAAGAAATAAGCTCTAAACGCAAAAAAAAATAGTGATGGGGAAGATTTCATAGGCAAATTCAAAGGAAAATGGAGATTTTAATGGAATTCAATAAAATTCAGAGCTTTTGGTTTAGCATTTAGAAAATTTCCAAGTACAAAAAAGGGGATTAAGGTACCTTTCATAAAAAAAACTAGTAATATATTTAAATCATGTCTTTTGAGTTTAATTTTTGATATTTATGCATATTAAATGCTTTATTAGTTTTCGATTAATAGTTTACCTCCTCTAATGTTTTTTGGGTAGATTAGTGGAGAACATTAATTCAAGATATTTCATATAATTTTGTTTTTATTAAATTATAAATTATGGAAGTTAGATTTACATGAATTATGTGTGCTCTACATAATTTATGGACATATATAGATTGATAGGTATGTGACTTATATGTTTGGCAGTGAACACCTATAATTATCTTAAAATTTAATCATGGATGAATTTTATAGTTAGGTGTGTCAAATTCAAGGCAGGGGTTGATAACCCCTTCATGTTTAAATCAAAATTTTAAAATTAATTGAAGTTGCTATGCCATAAGTATACAACTATAAAATAGTATACCAAGGTATCGTTCCCTTGAGGATTGGTTAGTCAACTTATAATTCAAATTGACTATTTTTAGTAAACCAAATAATGAGAGATTGAAATTGCAAAAATTCATAAATTAAAGGTATGCAAAAAAGCTTCAAAATGTCACAAAAATAAGAACACTATTTTGGTTTATAGAATCAAATTATAAAGGTTAGGGTCATTCTCTTAATACCATATAATCCCTTACTTTGGTAATGTAATCAATCTTAGTCTTAGGCATTCTAAAGTAATGACCCTTTCTTTCTCAATACTCAAACTAATTAACCTAAAAATAATGATTAAAGTTGGTTATGTGATCTCTCAACCTACACAACTTTAATTAACCATTAAGTGGATATGAGGTAACCTATTGGACAACCAGCAATACCTCTAAGATCTCTCTCTAAATGTCATGGTAGCTTGATGTGTGAAGTGTTCTTAAGATTGCCCACTATCATGGTACATCCAAACTGATTTCCTAACTCCATTTCTCAATGTAAGTAAGGAATTTAACGTCCACACATAATAAGCATTAAAGCAAGCCATACAATGAACCAAAGTGAGTTCTTAAAGAGTTATGATCAGAACAACCCTAAAATCTACTTAGAAATTCGTTATAGTCATAAAAAATTCCTTACAACAAGCCCATACATCTTCTCCATTTAACAAATAAAAAAACAAATAAGAGAAGAGAGAATATAAGGTTTGTGAGTTAAAGAATAAAGCTAGAACTTGGCGTGACAACTTTGAGATCTCTTAAAATCACTTAATTCATCTTAAAAATCAGCCAAAAAATGTGTCTGTCTTCCTTTTTTTGGTTTGTTGCACGACCTTGCTTTAAAATGGGGTTTTAATATCCCTTTGGGTATTTAAACCAATTTAGGGTTCACGTGGAGCAAACTAGAATTGCTAATTAGAAAGCTGGAAAATTTCAGCTTATACCTGGGTCACGATCGTGACCTGTTATTTTCTAGCCTTATTTTCTTCTTTTGTTTCTCCTTTGATACCTATAATAAGTCCACATGCAATTAAGTTGATAATCAACAAAAATAAGGTCCAAATCCTTTTCCAAACATTGATATACAATCATGCAAAATGTATGTACATCAAAAGAAATGAAAAGCATGCAAAATCTAAGTTTAAAAACCTTTGTTTATAACTTAAAATGCAACTTATCATATACAATCACATACAGATTAAATTTATATGAAAATAACAAAAAACCTAGGCTAAACATCCTAGTATTTATACTAAACATACACATTATCACATAAAATGACTTAGACAATCTTATAACAAATATCAGTTATCAACTCCCATATACTTACACTTTTACTTATCCTTAAGCAAAATCAAACACAAAATATGCACACAAATTCACACAAGCATGCACACATGCAATTTCAAAATTAATGGTTTAATGGCCTCAACATTACGAAATTAAATTGGTCTTAATAATAATTATTCATCAAGTTCCAATATATCAACCAATTCCATCATGTTTAAGCACTTTAATATAAACATACATATCAATCAATATATAAACAACTTAGTCTTACACCTATGAGACTTGTAGACATGCATTTACTATTATCAATCAAATGAGACTTATAGACATGCATTTATTATTATCAATCAATTAAAAAGGTTAACTATTTACTATTATCAATCAATTAAAAAGGTTAACTATCACTAATTATCCTCCTATAAAAATTATTGTTATTTTTATAAGATCAGTAGGTTTTTATTCACACATGTTATTTATTTTAAGTTTTTAACACCAATCTAATCTTTTGATGTAAAGGAAAACAATTTATGGTAAATGTCCCCTAGTTACTCAAGTAGGATGTCTTTTTTATTTGGCTTGGTTAGAGAGCCATTTTAGCCTTTTGACACAAAAATAAACATTTATGATGAATGTCCCCGGTTACCCGGCTATATCACTACACACAAATGGCTTCTAGCTCTATTATTGTCAAAATGCACACATTTTTTTTCTTTTCTTCACATTTTAACCTATTTCATTTCTTTATAGACATATTTACATGAAAAGTAACTAGGATTATTTACCTATTTAAATGATTTCTACTGATAATCACATGAAAGTGAGTAATATAATGTAAAATTAAGTGTCATATCCTAATTAACATACATATTTATATTAAAGGCATTTAACACATAACTTCCTAAGGTACTATTTTTTACAAGTTAAACAATCTTGTTCAAAAGTAAGCTAATTCTCATTAAAATTTTGGCCATTAACCATTCAAACAATAAAGCATATGCAAACCAAATAAGTGAAAATTGTTTTAGAAAAAATCATGCAAAAAATGCACATTACATAAGCATGGGGAGTCATATATATATACAAGCAACATACAATGATTCATATATACAAGCAACATACAAAGCACCAATCCCCCTTACATGAATACATATTGTCCTCAATATATGAAAGTTATATGCAATGGGACAACTAAACACTTAACACAAATAGAAAACATAAATAAAATAAATTCAAAGTAAAGGTAAAAGAATACTTATGGAGATTGTGGGGTTACGAAGGTGTTGACAATGACATATATAGTCCTTGCATTTTGAAAATTTTGAGGAGTTTTTTTAATTGGTAATGTTGTTGGCATACCATAGTTGACAACCATGCCTTAAATAGTTTTTTTGCAACAAGAAAAAAAAGCTTGAAAATTTTTAATTAAGCAAAACACACAAACTTAAAGGGAAAGAATGTATATACAAACCATTGTTAGGTTTAAAGTCACTAGCAAGACTTCTTCATCATGCTCCGATTACTTAAGGGGGTAGAGGGAAAGTACTTCCCAATCCTAAGGAAAATGTGTTCCCAAATAGGGCTTACATTAGTGGCCATTATTCTTGAATGTCTCACCTTTGTCATTAGTTAACTCCAATGCACCATATGAGAAAACTTTATTGACTTAAAACATGCCACTCTATCTTGATTTCAAAGTACCAAGAAATAATAGAAGGCAAGAGTTGAACAATAAAACCATAACTCCAATCTCAAACTCCTTCGTTTTTAGATGAGCATCATGTCATTTCTTAGTTTGTTCCTTATACAGTTTGGCATTCTCATAGGTGTGCAATCTTAGCTCCTTTAATTCATTCAACTGCAGGAATCTCCTCTCACTGATTACTTTTAAGTCAAATTTTAACATGTTTATTATACACTATATCTTATGCTCTAACTCCATTGGTAAGTCTTGTCATAAACTAATTGGTAGGGTATGGTGCCAATGATTGTCTTATTGACTGTCCAGTAGGCCCAAACTTTATCATTTAACTTTGTTGCTTAATCTTGTCTCAAACTGTTGATAGTCTTCTCCAAGATCTCTTTTAGCTCTCTATCCACCATTTCTACTTACCCACTTAATGGGGGTGGTAAGGAATTACGACTTGGTGTTGTATCCCATATCTTTTCAACAGAGCCTCAAATGATTTGTTATGGAAATGTGGACCTCCATCTTTGATTATGAACTGTGGCACTCCAAACCTGTTAAATATTCTCTTGATAAATCTTTTAACTACTTGGGCCATCATTTGTTAGAGTTTCCATAACCTCGACCCATTTTGATATATAGTTAACATTTACTAAGATATAAGTATTTTCAAATGAGGACGAAAATAGGACCTATAAAGTTTATCCCGTAAACATTAACAAAGTCCTATGCATCCTTGAACAATGTTAGCCAAAAGGATCCACACTCCAACACTCTTGCGG
>JANIIA010486845.1:0-15730 GCA_027478495.1 Erythroxylum alaternifolium | reverse complement strand
TATCTACTATGCATGTGCATGTATGAATGCATGCATATGTCACTGTTCACTAGCAATTGGTGAGGGGATGTTACAGTGTCTCCTCTGAGACTAAAAATATGTTGCAAATTTTAGGGTGAGGTTTACGAACTCAGTGAGTGAACCATCATTAATGATCTTACTTTAGTCAAAAACACAATATCACTCAACCAAATATTTTCTATCACAATAAGACATAATGAATGTCATAAACTTCACATGCATTGTTTTAGAATATGTATAACCTAATCAATCACATTATCATGACATATCACTTTGACATCACAATTTCAGAAAAGGTTTTATAAGCATATATTTCGTAATTAAAAGTATACAATTGCAAATGCATATAAGACTCTAGATTTGTTATTATTTGATGTGACCTAGTGCCTTTCAATACAGATACTGATACAGATACTGGCCCATTAGGTTCAATCAGATACAAAATTCTTAAAGCACAGCTCTACGTATAGAATTATAAGTTTAAATCTCTTTCAAACTAGCTACTCTGATGACAACACCATTATTTGAACATGCATTTTATAAAATGCATCAAATACAAAATATGCCATGAATCGCATTCACTTATGATGCACAAAAAGAATTTTATATTCATTGGACCTCAGTCCGGCATTTAACTTTCATTGAGTATTAAAAAATCATTCAAAATTCAATTGTAAACAGATATCATTCAAATTTTAGATGCAAATAAAACACTTCCAATACATTTCTGAATATCAAACTGCTCAGACCATTAAAGTTTGGAATTAACATACAGATCATAAATAGTTCAATAATTAGAAGTTAAACAGAATAAATCAATCTTAGGAAGATCATCTAGGTTGAATCACAGTACGCTCCAGACTAGCATTAGCTTCCAAAATCCAGAAATGTTTGGATGCGGATGTTCTATCCTGTATATCAACATCATGCAATACATATATTTCATACACATTATTAATAGCACAATACATTCCAATTCAATTATCATTCTTTTACTATTAACCATATTATAAAGATCAAATATTTACGTACTTGTTAAGCTCTCAATTCAGCTCAAAAGTCACTCTAAATCATTACTCCCAAAATACAGATTCATCATATATCCAAGGGGGAACTTGAATGGATTTCAGCTAAGACAATAAGGCAACTATATTCTGATTCTTTATTTAACTTTGTGAGGTTGAAACACGGATTATTAGTGCACCAATGAGACACGCGTAGAAACAAACACAGGGAGATGAAGAGAAGAGTGTTTTTGTGGTGTGTGAGAGGAAGGAAGAACAAGAATGAGCTTGATTAGATTTGCTCCTGCTGAAGTTTACACCTAAGATGTTAGCTGTCATCTAATGAAATTGCCACATGTCTAAAGGCATGTTTAGCTTGTGTTAAGTATAGGTATTGCCATATGTTACCATTAAAGCTAGTTCATATGTCATTTAAGTACAATAGCCATTTGCCCATTAATCAACGCCATTTGTCATCCTTTAATCAGTTCACATGTCACTCCAAGATTGGTCCGCATGTTAATTAATAATTGGACCAATTGTCATTTATTTACTAGTCCATTTCTCACATATTTAACTATACCAAATGTCACTCAATTTTAGACTTAATCATCCTAATTTTCCATGTTTAAATTAGTTTTTCCACTTGGCATTTTTCTAAGACTAAATGTAGACATTAATTTGTCAATCTCCTGATTGAGACAATTAATTTCCACGTTGCTAATTTATAATCCATCAATTCTTGTCTTCGGTAACCCAAAATACAAGACATTGGAAAGCATAGTCATATCTCATATCACATTCAATTTCATACCCTAGAATATGTTAATTGAGTGCAAATGCTAACTTATAATGTGTACAAATATCAATTTGTGTGTATGCTCATGTTATGCCTTTGAATACAATTATGAACTCCTATCATAAATGTACCAATTTTGTCATACATACTGACACTTGTATGACTCATTAGTCTTACTTTTTAAATCTCTCAACAATTTGAGAGATGGGATGTTAAAATTCTCGCCCTCTTTAAGACATTTCATCCTCAAAATTTTTAGTTAACTGATTCAACAAATGGGATAATGTTGTTTCATGTTTTTCTTAAATTTTCAACTAACTTTTTCTCTCAAATAATCTTCTCCAATCATTCAATTTTCTCAAATTTCTTATCGACTTATCCTAATGTCTAATCATTTCTACTAGTTTCTCCACATATTTCAAATCGTTCGCAATCTTAACTTCCTGAGTTCATAAAAAATTTATAAAATCTAACTTGTATCTCCTGGACATATTAACATAGAATATAGTGTGAATCTAAGTTCCTTTCGCAATAGCAATGGTGTTGTCCTAAATTTAAGAATCCAATAATGTAGTTAGCTCCTTTACAATTAACAAAACACATGCACTCTTTGTCATATGTTCTTTTTTCCTAATACCTGAGTTTTATATCTATCTGACTCTAATATTCACTTCTAATTTGTACCTATTCATTCATTCCTAGCTGTGGAACTTTTGGTTTACTAGATATAATTCAGTGAAAGTCTTCATCAAAAGAAGATTTCTTTCTGCAATCATTTCTACTATTCACATAATCCTTATCAATTAACTATTTTCATCCTTGCTTTTCAACCATATTACCATAATAAGATCAGTTATTATCATATCACATATGATCAGGATGTTCTATATATTAAAAATCATGTTTATCTACTATTATGCTTTAGTACAAACCATTAAGATCATTACATCTTATCCAGAGATTTATTTTCAAGAATTCATCGTTTTTTTATCTTAAGCTAATGATAACTTGATCTCATATAATTCTGGATAACATTCGAGTTTTCTATGACCATATAAAGCTATTTCTTTATAGTAATTATCATTTCAATGCATTTACATAATTCATGCTTCCACTGCGTGCTACTCTGAGTCATTTTGGAATTTTAACTATAGGGACCATGACTTAAGAGCATTCAATATATCATAGATCACTCCCTATACCATATCAAAATGTACAATACAAATGTACTCAGTAACATCATTCGCCAAAGTAATCATATTATCGGATATGCATTACAATAACTGATCAAATTAATCTTGAGGACTTCTACACATATATCACTATCATTTATTTCATCGTCCATAAATATGTTCTCTAATAATTCAGTACTCTAAGTTATGTAATCATCATAAGATTCTATTCTCAATTCATTGATAGAACCTTATTATAAATCCTAAACTCTTAATACAATAATCAAATAACCATTTTAGTTGCAAATCAACCTTTCGAGGTCATAATAACTTTTAATTTCATCCAACTTTGCATATGCACTTTCAATCTTGTCATTCTTACCTATGTTTTAATTTCTTTCTCAGTCAATTCACAAAATATTTTCAAATTCATCTAAATTCAAAGTATATAACCACAACACAATACTGATTTCATTTTCTCTAATATAATCACAATTACAAATATGCTAAGTCTTTGTCTAACATATCAAACTATGTAGCATCTCTTATTTTAAAATATCCACAACCTTGCATTTTCTTACCTTCTGATAGATCATCATTCTTCCTATTTTTCTAATCGCTCAAACTCTTAACGAATGTTTATGCATGTGACTTATGTAAATGCAACTCAAACTGGGGATCAGTTGCTACTGCATGCTATGACATGTTTAAAATACATGTACCTTAACATATTTTAAAATAATTGCCCATATAAGATGCTAAATCTGTGTTCTAATACCAAATTTGTAACATTCCACTATCATAGAGCATATACCCAAATATAACAATGGCATTCGAGAATATACGTTACAAGGATGGCATGTTAAGACAGTCGAAAATACTTATAGCAAAATTTCCACACATCAAACACATCTTACACTACTTATATTTCATTAGGGCCCATTTCATTACAAACATAAACAGTCAAAAAAGTCATTACATTTCAAAGTTCATTTATACCACATACAAAGTTGCAGAATACAATGTTTAATACAATTTGACTGATGACTTATACAGGTACAAACTAATGCCGACCACTAACTCATGTTGATATGCAGTGGTTAAACTCTAGTTGGTCTAATTAGGTGTCTCCTTTGAGCCTGAAAAATATACTGCAAATTTTGGGGTGAGTTCTGCGAACTCAAAGAGTGAACCATCATTGATGATCTCACTCTAGTTAAAAACAAAATATCACATAACCAACCAATTTCACAAAATTTTTTTTCACAATAAGACATAATGAATGTCACAAACTTCACATACATTCTTTCAGAACATGTACAACCCAATTAATTTCATTATCATGACATATCATTTTAAAATCACAATTTTAGAAAAGGTTTCATAAGCATATATTTCATAATCATAAGTATACAAATGTAAATACATATGAGAATTTAGATTTGTTATTATTTGTTGTGATTGAGTGCCTTTCAAATACAGATACTGGCCCATTGGGCTCAGCCAGATATAGAAATCACGAAGCATAGCTCTACGTGCAGAATTTTGAGCTTAAAGCTCTTTCAGACTAGCTACTCTGATCATAACGCCATTATCTGAACATGCATTTTATAAAATGTATCAAATGCCAAATATGCCATGAATCACATTCACTTATGATGCACAGACAGAATCTTATATTCATTGGACCTTAGTCTGGCATTCAACTTTTGTTGAGTATTCAGAAATCATTCAAAATTTAAGTGTAAGCAGATATCATTCAAATTTCAGATGCAAATAGAACACTTCCAATACATTTCTAAATATTGCATTCTGAGGACCATTAAAGTCTAGAATTCACATAAAGATCACAAAGTTTAATAATTAGAAGTTAAACTGAATAAATCAATCATAGGAAGATCATCTAGGTTGACTCACAGTACGCTCCAGATTAGCATTAGCTTCCAAGATCCACAAACTTCTACAAGCAGATGTTCTATCCTGTATATCAACATCAAGCAATACACATATTGCATACACATTATTAATTGCATAATTACATAAACATTCAATTATACACATACGTATATGTGTAATGTATAATGCATGCTCAAATTGACAATCCCAGGTATATCTCCTTTATTCACATCTCAAAATCATTTAATAACATTGTCTTCCAATCATCCTTTGATACCTAATACTCTCTGTCCACTTTAATCACCTCATTCAATATCAACTAAGGTCATTCAAGATCTCATTTACACATAATTGCATCATATGGAAGCACCTAGTATCGATTTGTTCATATCATAATCAAAGGACAACTCTTTACCTCTATAAGTCTGGCCACGATCGCGATAATAACATTTTTTAGCCAGGCCACGATCATGCTGTAAGGGTACACAATTGTGATAGAAACTTTATTTTGTTAGGCCACGATCGTGTTTTAAGGGCCATGATCGTGCCCTACATTATTCTTACTTCATCCACGAATTTAACACTTATATAACATCAATTCTTACTTGAAATTTTTCCAAACCTTTTTTCACAAACACAACATCATTTCATGCTAATTCAAACACTAATTTGATTTCACTCCCTTATTAAATTTTGACCAATTGATGAAGTATCTTCAACTACATATGCCATTGATGAAATCCATAACATCGCATTCACAGAATCACGCAATTTATTCTATAAGTTATATTCTCATCTTAAGCCTAAATTAAGTCCCAAAGCATTATAATTATATATCTCATCCTTAATTAGTTCAACCATTGCATAATCAACACATTTCCATGAAAAATCACTACCCACGATTGTGACATCCCTTGCCACAATCGTGATAGAAACCAATCTCCCATTTATCCTACTATTTTCTAATTTTTCTCAAGACAAATTTTTAGGTCAATTTTGTACGACTATTATAACCAATAAAATGAGGTTTTTAGCCAATACCTTCTTCTAATAAAATGTTTTTGTATGTCTTAAGTTTCTAATGACATCAATTCATGCATTTTGTTCAGTATCGTGAAAGTTATAATCAAAATACTACAGACTATTCTCATACCTCGACAGAACACAATTCTCAACTTGAAGCCAAATTTTAGGACTCTTAAGGACATATTTCAAATTTTATTCCTTCATTAAAAATGTAGTAATATGTTTCTAGTTTACTCTGAATCAAAATTCATCAGATTTGGATATCCACAAGTCAAGGTCTGTCCAAAATACATATGCATGTTCAGTAAAAACACTACAGCGAATAGATTCTAGCACACTTTAATCATCAACCCTACATGCAATACATTCCAATTCAAGTATCATTCTTTTATCATTAACCATGTTATAAAGACAAAATATTTACTTACTTGTTAGGCTCTCAATTAAACTTAAAATTCACTCTAAATCAGTGCTCCAAAACTGCAAAATCATCATACATCTATGGTTGAACTTGAATGGATTTAGGCTAGGACAATAAGGTAACTATATTCTGAATCTTTATTTAACTTTGTGAGGGTAAAACATGGATTCTTAGTGCAACTATGAGACATACACATAAACAAACACTAGGAGATGAAAGAGAAGAGTGTTTCGGTGGTGTGTGAGAGGAAGGACAAGAATGAGCTTTATTAGAGCTACTCCTGTTCAAGTTTACATGTAAGGTGTTAGGTGTCATCTAATGAAATGGCCATATGTCTAAAGGAATGTTCAACATGTGTCAAATATAGGTGCTGCCATATATTACCAGTAAAACTAGTTCACATGTCATTTAAGTACAACAGCCATTTGCCCATTAATCAATGCCATTTGTCATCCTTTAATCAGTTCACATGTCACTCCAAGATTGGTCCGCATGTTAATTAATAATTGGACCAATTGTCATTTATTTACTAGTCTATTTGTCACATATTTAACTATGCCAAATGTCACTCAATTTTAGACTTAATCATCCTAATTTTCCATGTTTCAATTAGTCTTGTCACTTGGCATTTTTCCAGAGCTAAATGTACATATTAATTTATCAATCTCCCAATTGAGACAATTAATTTCCAAGTTACTAATTTATAATCCATCAATTCTTGTCTTTTATAACCTAAAATACAAGACATTGGAAAGCATAGTCATGTCTCATATCACATTCAATTTCATACCCAGGAATATGTTAATTATATTCAAATGCTAATTTGTAATATGTACAAATATCAATTCATGTGTATACTCATATTATGCCTTTGAATACAATTAAGAACTCCTATCATAAATGTACCAATTTCGTCATACATACTGACACTCATATGATTCCTTAGTCTTTCTTTTTAAATATCTCAACAATTTAAGAGACGGGATGCTACATTCGGTGAGAAAACAACCACTTCGTCTGGACGCTTGGCACCTTCCATAAATAAAACAATCTGTTGGCATAGTCGTTAGGCACCTTAGGTGAGCAAAATAATCAGTTGGCATGATCGTTGAGCAGCTTCGGTGAGAAAACAGCCAGTTGGCAAATCTTTAGAGGGTAAAACAACCAGTTCGCATGGTTGTTCGGCACCTTCAGAGAGCAAAACAACCTGTTGACATAGTCACTGGAGCTTTCACTGAATAAACAACCCTTTGTAATAGTGTCTGGGTAACTTTGGTGAGCAAAACAACTCGTTGACATAGTTATTGGCTTTTTTGATGAGTAAATAATCCATTGCATTGGGTACCTTCGGTGAGCAAAAACATCTGTTCTCTCAGTCGCTGGGCACTTTCCATGAGAAAACAACCAATTGGCATATGTTTAGTAGGCAAAACAACCAACTACCATGGTTATTAGGCACTTTTGGTGAGAAAACAATTTATAGGCATATATTTGGTGGGAACAGCAACCCATTGACACATCTTTAGCAGGCACAACAACCCACTAGCATGGTTGTTGGGAAACTTTGGTGAGAAAATAGTTTGTGGGCACATCTTTGGAGCGCAAAACAACCACTTAGCATGGTCAATGGGCACTTTCAGTGAGCAAAACAACCCGTTGACATAGTCACTAGGCTCTTTCAATGACAAAACAACCCATTGTAACAGTTTCTGGGCAGCTTTAGTGAGAAAACAACCAGTTCTGAGAAGTTGCTAGGCATCTTCGTTGAGCAAGATAACCTATTGGCATGGTTTTTGTGCATATTAGGTGAGCAAAATAACCAATTAGCATGATCGCTGACCAGCATTGATAAGAAAATAGCCTGTTGGCAAATCATTTGTGGGAAAAAGAACCAGTTGACATGGTCGTTGGGCACCTTCGGTCAACAAAATAACCCATTGACATAGTCATTAGGCACTTTTAATGAGTAAACAACCTATTGTAAGGGTCATTGGGTGCCTTCGGTGAGCAAAAACACCTGTTCATAGAGTCACTGGGCACTTTAAGTGAGAAAACAAACTATTGCCATATCTTTGGTGGGCAAACCCACTTGAATGGTTGGTAGGAACCTTTGGTGAGAACACAGTCTATGGACACGTTTTTTGTGGGAAAAACAATTAGTTGGTATGGTCGATAGGAAGTTCCAATGACCAAAGCAACTTATTAGTACAGTCACTGGGCACTCTCAGTGAGAAAAGAGCCCATTATAATAGTTGCTGTGTAGCTTCAGTGAGAAAACAACCACCTGTTATGGTCACTAAGCACCTTCCAAAAGCAAAACAACCTGTTGGCATGGTCACTAGGCACCTTAGGTGAGTGAAACAACCAGTTGGCATGATCATTGAGCAGCTTCGATGAGAAAGTAGCAAGTTGGAAAATCTTTAGTGGGCAAAATAGCCAACTGCCATAGTTGTTCGGCACCTTCAGAGTGCAAAACAACCCGTTGACACAGTCACTAGGCACTTTCACTGAGTAAACAGCCCATTGTAACAATGTTTGGGCAATTTTGGTGAGCAAAACAACCCGTTGACATAGTCACTGGGCATTTTCAATGAGTAAACAACTCATTGTAAGGGTCATTGGGTGCCTTTGGCAAGCAAAAACTTCTCACATAGTCTGGGCACTTTTAAAGAGGAATACAACCCATTGGCACATCTTTGATGGGAAAAACAACAGACTGGCATGGTTGTTGGGCAACTTCGATGAGAAAACAATCAATAGGCATATCTTTGGTGGGAAAACAAGTAGTTGGCATTGTCGATAGGCACTTTTGATGAGTAAAACAACCAGATGACACAGTCACTGGGCACTTTTGGTGAGAAAAAAGCCTATTGTAATGGTCGCTGCATAACTTCAGTGAGAAAACAACCACTTGGAATACTCACTGAGCACCTTAGGTGAGCAAAAGAACATGTTGGCACTGTCACTGTTAGGTGAGAAAATCAACTAATTGGCATGATCGCTGAGCAGTTTCGGTGAGAAAACAACCTGTTGGCAAATTTTTTGTGGGCAAAATAACCTGTTGGTATAGTCACTACGTAACTTCAATGAGTAAACGACCTCTTGTAACGATAGCTGGGCAACTTTGATGAGCAAATCAACCCGTTGATATAGTAACTAGGCACTTTCGGTGAGTAGACAACCTATTGTAATAGTAATTAGGTAGCTTCAATGAGAAAATAACGAGTTGGCATCGTCATTGGGCACTTTCGGTGAGCAAACAACCCTTTGGCATAGTTATTGGGCACCTTCAGTGAACAAAACAACCAATTTGTACGATTGCTGGGCACCTTCAATTGGGAAAACAATCTATTAACACAATCGATGGGCACTCTTGATGAGAAAATTGCCCATTGGCACGATCGCTGGGCACCTTTGGTTAGAAACAACTAGTTGACAAGGTCATTGGGCACCTTTATTGAGTAAAATAACCTGTACACAGTCGTTGGGCACGTTCAGTGAGGAAACAACCCATTGGCACATCTTTGGTGGGCAAAACGACCAACTGACATAGTTGTTGGTCACCTTCGACGAGAAAATAGTTTGTGGGCACATCTTTGTTAGGCAAAAGAACCAGTTGGCATAGTCGATGGGTACTTTTGGTGAGAAAATCAAATTGTTGACAAAGTCACAGGGCACTTTTAATGAGTAAACAAACCATTGTAATGGTCATTGAGCATCTTTCGTCAGAAAATAGCCTTTTGTAACGGTCACTAGGTAGCTTTGATGAGAAAATAACCAGTTGGCATGATTGTTGGACATCTTTAGTGAGCAAAACAATCAGCTGGCGTGATCGCTGGGCAACTTCGGTGAAGAAAACAACACCTTCAGCAGGAAAATAACTAGTTGACATGGTCATTGAGCACCTTTGGTGAGCAAAACAACCCGAACTTTTGGTGAGAAAATAGCCTATTGTGATAGTCACTGGACAGCTTAAGTGAGAAAACAATCCATTGGCCTTTGGTGAGAAAACAGTCATTGGGCACATCTTTGGTGGGCAAAACAACTGACTGGCATAGTCGTTGGGCACCTTTGGTGAGCAAAACAAACTATTGACGTAGTTACTGGGCATCTTTGAAGGGAAAACAATCTATTGTAAAGGTCATTAAGCACCTCTGGTGAGCAAAAACATTTATTCACACAGTTGCTCGGCACTTTCTGCAAGAAAACAACCCGTTTGGCACATCTTTTGTAGGAAAAAAACCAACTGGCATAGTTGCTAGGCACTTCTTATGAGAAAACAGTCTATGGACACATCTTTGGTGGGAAAAACAACCAGTTGGCATAATCGATTGGCACTTTTGTTCAAAAAACAAACCATTGACACAGTCACTAGGCACTTTTAATTAGTAAACAACCTATTGTAACGGTCGTTGGGCACCTTTGGCAAGAAAACAACCCATTGTAACAGTCACTAGGCAGCTTCGATAAGAAAACAACCAGTTGGACACCTTTAGTCAGCAAAACAACCAGTTGGCATGATCACTAGGCAACTTCGATGTGGAAAACAACCCAGTGACGCAATTATTGGGTACCTTCAGTAAGAAAACAGCTAGTTGACATGATCACTGGGCACTTCGATGAGCAAAACAATCCGTTGGCACAGTCACTGGGCACTTTCAATGAGTAAACAACCCATTGTAACGATGTCTAGGCAACTTTGGTGAGCAAAACCACCCGTTGGCATAGTCACTGGGCACTTATAGTGAGTAAATAGTCCACTATAACAGTAACTGGGTAGCTTTAATGAGAACACAACTAGTTGGCATGGTCATTGGACACTTTCAGTGAGCAAAACAATCATTTGGCATGCTTGTTGGTGACCTTTGGTGAGAAAAATAACCACTGGTCACCTTTGATGTGGAAAACAACTCGTTGACACAGTCACTGGGCACCTTTGTTGGGAAACAACTACTTGACATGGTCACTGGGCAGCTTTGGTGAGCAGAACAACCCGTTAATGCAGTCACTAGGCATTTTTAGTGAGAAAACAACCCATTGACACATCTTTGGTAAGCAAAACAACCCACTAACATGGTTATTGGTCTCCTTCGGTGAGAAAATAGTTTGTGGCACATCCTTCCTGGATAAAACAACCAGTTGGCATGGTCGATGGGCCTTTTCAGTGAGCACAACGAACCATTGACATAGTCACTGGGCACTTTCAACACGTAACAGCCCATTGTAATGACCATTAGGTGCCATTGGTGAGAAAAAACCCTTCGTAATGGTCACTAGGCAGCTTCGATGGGAGAACAGCTAGTTGGCATGGTCATTGGAAACCTTCAGTGAGTAAAACAACCAATTGGCATAATCACTGGGTAACTTTGGTGAGAAAAATAGCCCAGTCATATAGTTATTGGGCACCTTCTGTGAGAAAACAACTAGTTGACTTGGTCATTGGGCAGCTTCGGTGAGCAAAACAACCCGTTGACACAGTTGTTGGGCACTTTCGGTGAGAAAATAGCCCATTGTAACAGTTGGTCGCCAGCTTCAGTGAGAAGACAACCCATTTGCCTTTGGTGAGAAAACAGTTTATGGGCACATCTTTGGCAAGAAAAAGAACCAGTTGGCATGGTCGCTGGGCACCTTTAGTGAGTAAAACAAACAGTTGATAGACTCACTAGGCACGTTCGGTGAGTAAACGACAGATTGTAACTATAACTAGGCACCTTTGGTGAGAAAACAAACTATTGTAATGTTCACTTGACAACTTTGATGAGAAAACAACCAGTTGGTAAGGTCGTTGGTCTCCTTCGGTGAGCAAAACAACACTCTGGCATAGTTACTGGGCACCTTAGCTTAGTAAAACAACCAATTGGCAAGCTTATTGGGCACTTTCCATAAGCAAAACAACTTGTTGACACAGTCACTAAGTAATTTCGATGACATTGACATGATCGCTGGGCATCTTCGGTGACGAAAAACTAGTTGACATGATCGTTGGGCACCTTCGGTGAGCGAAACAACCCATTCATATAGTTGCTGGGCTCTTTTAGTGAGAAAACAAATCATTGATAGGTCTTAGGTGAGCAAAACAATCCACTGGTATGGTTGCTGGGCACCTTTGGTGAGAAAATAGTCAGTGGGCACATATTTGGTTAGCAAAACAATCAATTGGCATAGTCGTTGGGCACCTTCGGTGAGCAAAACCACCCGTTCACAATGTTGCTAGGTACTTCAATGAGAAAAAAACCTATTGGCATATCTTTCATGGGCAAAACAACCCGTTGGCCTGGTTACTGGGCACCTTTGGTAAGAAAATAGTCTGTGGGTATATCTTTGGTGGGTAAACCACAACTAGTTGCCATGGTCGATGAGCACTTTGAGTGAGCAAAACAACCCATTGACATAGTCACTGGGCACTTTCAGTGGAAAAACAACCCATTGTAACAGCCGCTGGGCAACTTCAGTGAGAAAATAACCCGTTGTGAGAAGTTGCTAGGCACCTTCGGTGAGCAAAATAACCTATTGGCATAGTCACTGGGCACCTTAGGTGAGCAAAACAACCAGTTGGTATGATCTTTGACCAATTTTTGTGAGAAAACAGTTTGTTGGCAAATGTTAGCATGGCAGAACAACTGGTTGACATGGTCGCTGGGCAACTTCAGTGAGGAAATCAACACATTGACACAATCACTGGGCACTTTCAATGTGAAAACAACCCATTGTAACTGTGTGTTGGGCAACTTTGGTGAGCAAAACAACCCGTTGGCACAATCGCTGGGCACTTTCGGTGAGTAAACAGCCCATTATAATAGTAACTGGGTAGCTTTGATGAGAAAACAACTAGTTAGCATGGTCGTTGGAAACTTAGGTGAGCAAAACAACTGTTTGGTATAGTTGCTCAACACCTTCAGTGAACAAAACAGCCAATTGACATGATCGCTAGGCATCTTCGATGAACAGAACAACCCGTTGACGAAGTCGCTGGGCACTTACGATGAGAAAATTGCCTATTGGCACAGTCTCTGGGAACCTTGGTGGGAAACAACTAGCTGACACGGTCACTAGGCACCTTTCATGAACAAAACAACCCTTTAACATAGTCACTGTGCACTTTTAGTGAGAAATTAGCACATCTTTGGTGGGCAAAATAACCTATTGGCATGGTTGTTGGTCACCTTTGGCGAGAAAATAGTTTGTCGACACATCTTTGTTGGGTAAAGCAACTAGTAGGCATGGTCGATGGTCCATTTCAGTGAGCACAACAAACTGTTGATGCAATCATTGGGTACTTTTATTCAGTAAATAACCCATTGTAACGGTTGTTGGGCATTTTGGTGAGAAAAGAACCCATAGTAACGGTCATTAAGCATCTTCGATGAGAAAACAACTAGTTAGCATGGTTGTTGGACACCTTCAGTGAGCAAAACAACCAGTTGGCATAATCGCTGAGCAACTTTAGTGAGGAAAACAACCTGCCGATGTAGTCGCTAGGCACCTGCTATGAGAAAAAAACTAGTTGACATGGTCGCTAGGCACCTTCGGAGAGCAAAACAACCCGTTGACATAGTCGTTAGGTACTTTCGGTGAGAAAATAGCCCATTGTAATTATCGCTCGCTAACTTCAGTGAGAAAACAACCCATTTGCCTTTGGTGAGAAAACAGTCTATGGGCACATCTTTGGTGTGAAAAATAACTAGTAGACATGATCGTTGGGCATCTTTGGTGAACAAAACAAACCGTTGACGAAGTCACTGGGTACTTTCAGTGAGTAAACAACACATTGTAACTATGGTTGGGCACATTTAGAGAGAAAACAAACTATTGTAACGTTCACTTGATAGCTTCGATGAGAAAACAACCAGTTGGCAAGGTCGTTGGTCTCCTTCGATGAGCAAAACAACCCTTTGGCATAATTACTGGGCACATTTGATTAGTAAAACAACCAATTGGTATGATGACTTGGCACCTCCGAAGAGCAAAACAACCCATTAACACAGTCACTGGGCAATTTCGATGACATTGGCATGATCGCTAGGCACCTTTAGTAAGAAAAAACTAGTTGACATAGTCGCTAGGCACCTTTAATGAGCGAAACAACTCGTTCACACTCTTGCTGGGCTCTTTCAGTAAGAAAACAAACAATTGGCACATATTTGGTGGGCATATCTTTGGTTGGCAAAGCAACCAGTTGGCATGGTCGCTGGGCACCTCCAGTGAACAAAACAAATCATTCACACAGTCACTGGGCACCTTCGGTGATTAAATAACGCATTGTAACGGTCATTGGGCATCTTTGGTGAGAAAACAACCTATTGTAACAATCACTTGGCAGCTTTGATGAGAGAACAACTAGTTGGGAAGGTCATAAGGCACCTTTGATGAGCAAAAGAACCCTTTGGCATAGTTGTTGGGCACCTTTGATGAGTAAAACAACCAGTTGACATGATCACTGGGCACCTTCAGTAAGGAAAACAACTCTTTGACACAGTTGTCAGGAACTTTTGATGAGAAAATTACCCTTTGCCACTGTCACTGGGCATCTTCAGTGAGAAAATAAATGGTTAACATGGTCGCTAGGCACCTTCGATGAGCAAAACCATCCATTCATAGTGTTGCTAGTCACTTTCAGTGACAAAATAACTCGTTGGCACATCTTTAGTGGGCAAAACAACTCATTGGCATGGTTGCCAGGCACCTTTAGTGAGAAAATAGTCTGTGGGAAAATTGTTGTTAGGCAAAACAACCAGTTGGCATGATCAATGGGCACTTTCAGTGAGCAAAATAACCTATTGACATAGTCACTGGGAACTCTCGGTGATAAAATAACCCATTGTAACAGCCGCCAGGCAGCTTCAGTGAGAAAACAACCAGTTGTGAGAAGTTGCTAGGCACCTTCGATGAGCAAAATAACAGGATGGCATGGTCGTTGGGCACCCTAGATGAGCAAAACAACTAGTTAGCATGATCGTTAATGAGATTTTGTGAGGAAACTATTGGATCATTTATGGCCCAGGAATTGACAATGCACAGCGGAATGGACCGTAGGATTTCGGGTCTTATTCCTTCGTTAACCGAAATTTCAGAACAAGAAGTGTAAGGAATTACCTCTTGAAGCACGCGGATTGTAATTCTTTTCAGATGTATTGATGTTGCATCTAACAAATGTCCTCTACTGGTATCCATACGAGGATGAACGATCCGGGCAGCAGTTAATGTGTGTTAGCACATTCTAAAACACTTTTGAATGTCGTACAGTTTTTTTCTCAAGAAAAAGGGGTGAGTGTGTAACACCCCACTCCCGCTGAACCCGAACCCGATATCGACAATGATACCCGAGTCCGTGCCCCGCGAGGGTGGCGTGTCACATCACTTAACAATTTAAAAACTCGGTATATAATTTTTT
>JANIIA010486814.1:0-15737 GCA_027478495.1 Erythroxylum alaternifolium | reverse complement strand
TTGTGTAATTGGGCAAATTCTTGCCTATGTGTGTGTATGTTGATTTGCTTACATTTGATTTGCCTGAAATTGAAATCGTTGTGAATGTTTGAAAATGCATGATGAATTATGATTATGTTATGCCTTGAAAAAAGTGATGATATTTGTATAAAAGGAAAGAAGAAAAAGTAAAAGAAGCATGAGAATATGGATTTGTGATTGACTGTATTGAGCATAAAATTTGTTTGTGATTGGGTAAGAGAAGAACGTTTCATTAGTTACGTGCACGTTCACCTATAGCCTTCTCCAGGCTACCCACTTGAGGCCAAGAGATCTTGAGAAATCAGACTCATCTTGTTCACGGCGTAAACTTCAATTTCACAGTTTTGTTCCACGAAACTCTCGAGCTATTTTTTTATGCATTGCATCTTTGAATTGTCAAGTATGATGCATTTGAGTGTTGTGTTTAATGGATAAAATCTATATATTGTGTTATGAGTTTTGAACTAAATTGATTAATGCTTAAATTGCTAGCTATAGATGTGCCTATGCTTGAATCGATTGTTGATGGCTATAAATGCATTAGCCACTGAGTTGTGTAGCTCAACCCATCCTTTTTCCACTTCTCAAGTACAGAACAAAACAGTTAGCAATCCTTGCAAGGCATCAGAAACTTCAAGATAGTTAGAGACTTTTGTACTAAGTTAGTGAACATTTTTGGATAGCTTTACAGGCATATCAAACATGAGCATCCTTGGCATTCTGTTTTAAGTTAGTGATGTGTATATTAATATGTAGTAAAGCTTGTTCAAATATTTACTTTGCTTAGTAATAAGAATGAGAATTTGAGGATTTGTTGTTATGTATGATGATGTTATTTTACAGGTTGAGTATGATGGTTATAGAAGTGGAATGGGTATGTGTGTATCCTTCGATGAGACTGCAAAAGATGTTGTTTCTTTTAGAATAGCATGATAGAGAGTGGAAAGGTTATATGGGATTAATCATTTGAGGTGAGATTCACGAATTTAGCAAAAGTACTTAGAAGTCGAATTGATATGAAGAGATATGGCATTTTGTAAGTTTTCATAGGTGTAGAAATTATGTTCTAAACTCAAGGGAAAAATTGTATCGATTTAGGTAGAATTACCCATACTTATCTTCATGAAAGTTGTAGATCTTTTTCTTAGCTTTCCAACAATATAAAACTTGGAAATTTTATACTTTAGATGTAAAAGATATAGCCTTTAGACGAAGCATAGGTACCAGACGAAGCATCAGACAAAGCGTCAGATGAAGCATCAGACGAAGTGCCAAATGAAGCATCAGACAAAGCGCCAAATGAAGCATAAGCATAAGACAAAATGTCAGATGAAATGTCAAGTGATTTTGACCCTCTAGATTACAAAATCTTTCTTTAAGGCTTAATGAAAGTTGTATATCTTAAAGTCTTCTTGGAAACCGTTCTAAGATGACCTTAATATGATATCTCTATTGAAAGTTATGCTAATTGTCCCACGATAAGTACAATATGATTAAGGGCATAATCAAGTTTGACTCTTTTGGCCATAACTTCATCACCCAATCTCCAAATGGAGTGATTATTAAACTAATAGATTCCTAAAATATTTCTCTACCTCCCCATAAAATTTTGGTATCCATTGGGGTTGATTCAAAAAATGTTGATGGCGAGAAAGTGAGGGAAACGACCGAAAGAGTATGAATTGGTTGTTTTACTAAACATACTTCGGTATGTTAATCATATCTTGATTTGTAGAGCTCTGAATGAGGCGATTATTGTTTCAAAATAAACTAGAGACATGGAGATATAATTTGTGATTTTGTTGTTTGAACCAATTTTGGCTAGAGAGAGCCCATGGAAATAACCATATAGGTTAATACGTTCACGTCATTTGATATTCTAGAGAGTTAGGCTTCGGAAACGTGGTCCAACACGAACTCTTATCTCCATACTTATTCACCTTAAGTATGAAGGTCCTTTAACAAGTTAATCAAACTGATTATTAGGTAGGATAAGCAATAGTTATGTATTAGTCTATGTTTTTCTAAGTAATTGGCATGTGTTTCTTGCATAATTTTTTATTATTGTTATAGTTTAGGATTCATTTAGTATGTTTTCATTTAGTTTGACTTCCATTGTTGTTCTTTTATGTTTAATGTTAATTTAGGGTAAGAATTGACTACTTTTATGTAGAAAGGAAGATGGAGCAACTTGGAGATTGAGCTAAAGATCAAAGATGAGAAGAAAATAAGAGTCTATCTATTTCAAATTCCCACAATCTACGCTCATGGGAATTATAATCCGAGTCATTATGCGGGGCTTCATTAAAATTAGGGTTTCTAGACTATTAAAGGATAATTAAGCCTCCATCACAAGGGGGACGAAACCCTTCTGTCGAAACACCATCCTTAAGTGAAGAAGACATATTTTTAATCTTAAGGAAGGATTAAAGTCAAGTATTATCATCAAGATTGGGGAAAATAACACATCAATACCAAAATTTCATGATTTTAGCAATGAAGAGGAGTTTCCTTATTCAATTTTTTGTCAATTTTACTTCTTCTATTCTTTGTAAAATGGTTTATTTGAATGTTGATAATGTTATGGAGACCATGAGTGGCTGATTTGGTTTTAGGGATTGCTTTTGAGCTATTTTGTTAAAACTCCTATTTTATTGAATTGAATGAAGTTTTCTTTGATAATTGTTGATTATTTTTGTATCTTACAATAAATCAAGAAAGTGAGTAAGATTATTTATGTAGGATTGTACAATGAGAGTTGGTAACTTATAGACGTATAATAATCATATCAATTGATTAGTTAGAAGAGAGATCTCGGCTAGGTCGATCGATCACCTATAAGATAGTTTAATAACTAGTTGACTTGGTGGAGTCATTGGGTAGGTTGAAAGATCATTCAATTGATTCCATTTAATTTGAATAGGGACAATTAATTATACCTTGAGAGATGGTAATTAATACATTCAGAAATCTTAGGTGAGACATAATTTGATTAATAAAATAGGAGGGAAGTAAACTCTAGTCTTTAAATTCTTGATTCCAATTTTCTGCATCTTGGTTTTGTCTATTTTTTATCATTAATCTTTTAATTTTAGTTTAATTTTCCAGATTAGTTCCATTAAGCAATTTTCTTTCTTAAACAAAGTTTTTTCTAAATTAAGTGGTGTCTGGGCATCAATCCCTGTGGGATCGATATCCACTTTTTAACTACAAGTTTTTTAGCGTAAAACGAGTATTGTGTGTTACATAGTTATGTGCAAACAAGTTTTTGGTATCATTATCGGGGATTGATTGTTTAGCATCTTGCTTAATTTAGATTACTTTGATTTAATAAGTTTAGTACTTTTCCTTATGTATTTGCAAGTGCATAAACACAGGGAGCACGCAAAGAACGAAAGAATTTGGTGAAGATGAATTTCTCGACATCAAGAGACATGAAAGAGAGTTGAGAAGAGAAAAGTGCCAAAAATTTTCACAACAAGATATCGTTAAAGAAAGAGAACAAAGAGGAATGGAGAGGACTCTGATAGATTTCATAAGTCCGAAATTTAGTCCTCAAAGAATGGCGACACTGGTGGTCCAAGCAAATAATTTCAATATAAAGGTAGCATTCCTCAACATTCTAGATAATAGTGTGCAGTTCTACTATCTATCTAACGAGGATCTAAACGCCCACATTGTAAACTTTCTAGAGATTTGTGACACATTCCGATTCAACGGAATGTTCGAAAATACGGCAAAGCTAAGAATATTTTCCTTCACGTTGAAAGATCGAGATAAAGCATGGTACAACTCGCTGAATTCAGGATAAATTACGACTTGGGAGCAACATGCCTAAGTATTCCTCGCCAAGTATTTCCCATTGGCAAAGAGAACAAGGATGAAGAAGATTACAATTTTCCAATAGAACGATGTGGAATCACTCCATAAAGCTTGGTAGAGATTTAAAGAATTACAGAGAAGTTGTCCCCATCATAACCTTCTGAGAGAATTCCTACGTCAGACATTCTACAATGAAGTGACCCTGAGCATGAGAGGAACCATCGATGCAATAGCTAGAGGTTCATTAATGAGGAAGACTGTGGAAGCAACTCATGATCTCTTGGAAGAGTTGGTGAGCAACAGCTGCATGTTGTCGAGCGAAAGGATCAGACAGGGGCAGAAAGAACAAAAAGGTATGATACCTATTGACTCTGTTACTACTCTGCAGACTTAGATCATGGCTCTTACGAAGCAGCTAAACAAGATGCAAGGAGCATCCTCCTCTACAGTGAAGGTGATGTAAGTTCAATGTGATCTGTGCGGGCAGAACAACCACGGCTCAGCGAAGTGTTTCCTATTAAGAACCAGTGGTACTGAATAGGTAAGTTACATGGGATAGCCGTACTAATAACCCTTACTCTAATACTTATAATCCAAGATGGAAAAACCATCCGAATTTCTTTTGGAGTAATAACAATGTAGGTGGCCAAGTGAGACCACAAAGATCGAGGGGATTCCAGCAAGATCGCATTGGAGCAATGGAAAGTAAAATGGACAAATATGATGGAAGTGTTGGGGTCTAAATTGGTAGTTCAAGAGGAGAATCAGAAGACGATGTTTGCTAGCTAGGAAGAAAGTTAAAAGAGGATGGAAGTGAAATTTAACTAAATCATAAAGAATTATGCCTCATCAATCCATAACTTAAAGGTTCAGGTTGGTCAACTCGCTAAGGCTTTATCTTCGAAAAATGTATGTAGCCTACCGACCAACACTGAGGTCACCCAGTAGGAAAGAATCATGGCCCTCACTCAAACAGATAGAAAGGAAAGTGAACATGAGGAGAAAGACAGAATCAAGAGAGAAGGACAAGCAGTTTTGGAAGTCCTTCTAAGTGAACTAGTAAGCGAGCCGATTAGGGAACTTCAACTTGGACTTCTACATCATATTTTTGCTCAGCGGAAGTCATCTTCAAGTGGAGCAGTGAGAAATTCTAAGGAGTTGAGCTAAGTGAGATGACAGATATAACAAACCAACTTTAAACAAAGCTCATATTAAAGTAACCGGTGAAGAAAGAGGTCATTGAGAACATCTCAGAAGGAAGTCCACATATAGGACAAAAGAAAGAAGATCTAGGGGATTTCTTTATTCCGTTCAATATAAATGGGATCAAGATAGCTAAGGCATTTGAAAATTTAGAAGCTAGTATTAACATGATGCCCCACACGTTTAGTCAAAATTTGGTTTTAGGAGAGCTAGACCCTACTAAAATACTGGTGAAAATGACTGACAGAATAGTGCATCAGTCAAGGGGATCATCAAGAATGTGCAGATACGGATTGATAAATTTATCTTCCTCATTTATTTCTACATACTGGACATTGGAGAAGATGGAGAAACCTCGATGGTTCTTGGACGACCGTTCCTAGCTACTTCTCATTTGATAATTGACAAGGATGGGGGAGAATTAGCACTGAGAGTTGGAAAGGAGAAATAAAATTTCAAGGTATCTAAAAAAGTTTATCGTTGTCCCTTACCCCCAACAGACATCAAGGAACCTGAAACCCAAAGAGGATGGGAAGATATTGAAGACCATGAGAATGCATTCAGGAAGAAACGATCTCATAGGAGAAGGCGTAGGAAGGAAAACAACAAGGAAGGTGGAGTCCATACCAGGGTAATATATAGAGTTTGAGATCAACTTCTGCACTGCCACCGTACCAGTCATTTAAACCACCTTAAGCAAAAAGGAGAGTCGAGCTATAGACATTAAAAGAAGTGCTATATGGTAGGCAACTCATGGAATTCTAGTATCTTTTGATTGATTTCGTTTATTTGTTTATGTGCTTAATTTATTCAATTATGATTATGCTTGAATTGAGTTTGATTGATGCTCAATTTGGTTTTTTGGTTTGAATTTCAATTTCTTTTCTTTTCAAAATTCTTGATGATAATATTAATTTGATGTGTTTAAAAGTTGTGGGATCATGGAGAACTAATATTAAGCTTGGAAAAAGGTTTGGTATCGTGAGAATCACCTCATCCCACGATCATGGGAATTGGAGGGATTCTTACGATCGAGGGAAATCTCTCTTGAACGTTTCTGGAGAGAAAAATGGAGGTGATTCCCACAATTGTAAGAAATCTCTCCAACTTTCTAGAGAGAAATCTCACGATCGTTGGAATTCCATCCGAAGGGAAATTTAACTTTCCCTCCCTTTTTGTTCTGTCTCCCATTCTTCAAAATTTTCACTCCTCTCTCTAACCCATGAAATTCTCTCCTCCCACTCTCTAAAACTCTTCATTTTCCTCTAGATTCTTGGTATTTTCTTTATCTCTTCTCATTAATCTTACAATCCATTCATCTTTTCATGCATTAATCATTCAAAAATGCAAGGATTTAGGTAAGATTTTGCTCTCTCTCTCTCTAAAATTTGAATTCACTCATCTTTTTCTCTTATTTTTGTAGATTTTCCTCTTAAAATGGCACCAAGGAAAATGATGGCTAGGAAACTGGTTGATGAACTCATTTTACAAGTTTCAGGTGAAGGTAAGCGCGATATAGTGGCGACTTACCACTCTTCCTTCCCAATTTATTTAGAAGAAGGTATGCGTTTCCGTGACCATAGGGATAGAGAAATAGTCACCCCTAGTTATTTTTATTTTGAATTGTTAGAGAACATAGGAGTGAGACGAAAACTTGAGTAATTAGCTACAAACATAGGGTGGAAGAGGTTTGTTCGGTGTGATGTACTTATTTATGCTACTATAACTTTATAGTTTTTCACGACTGTCCGGTACAACACTAAAATGGATGTTTTCTAGTTTAGGTTAGCTAGAAATGTTTTAAAACTTGATTATCTTATCATGCGTGAAATTTTCAATTCGTCGAATACAAAAATTCTAGATCATCATGCTGATTTTGATGTCGATTCTTAATGCGAAACTCTCACAGGCGAAGAACATTTTGACTCATGCAATGCACCAAATTCTTTAATCCAGAGTGCCGAGCATTTACTTTTACACAAATTTATGTGTCTAACTATGTTTAATCAAACTGAAAGAAACAAATGCTTGGCCAAAGAACTTTTCTTTTTATAATACATGATCAAAAAATTAAAATCAATACACCTTATAGGATATTTCGATCAATAGTGAGTGTTGTTAATAAAAAGAGCACGTGTTTTGGGATGTCTTATATTGCTTCTGCTTTGGATGTGTTTTACAATGTTACTATGGAGAATTTGTGTACAATGCCACATGATATGTTTGACATATCGTATTTGAGACTTTCTGAGATTTTGGAGTTCCATTCTATAGAACACTAAAATCCTCAGACACGAGTTGCAGTGAGGAACAGGAGGGGTACCAGTACAGCCACTTCCATACCCTCCATATCTCGAGTAGTCCTGGAGCTACAGGAAGAAGCAGTAGAGGAGGAACTAAGTGCACCAACGGAGGTTGACCAATTTCAACATATCCTCAACTAGATGGCCTCAAACCAATAGCAAATGACATCCCAACTAAATGAGCTCAGCACCTAAATGTGACAAGTCCACAAGGAGTAGCGCAGCTGATATGTGTTTAATTGTTAATACATTTAATCATTTGAACTTAGTGATTAATGACATGAAATTGATTAAGATGCTTACTTTAATTCATTTATGATTTTGGGTATAATTTGGAAGTAAAGAAATTAAAGTGAGTCGAAATCACTACATTTAGGCCATTTTTCGAAGATTATTTTTTTACTTGTCTGTATAGAGCAAAAAGAAGAAAATTAAAAGACAAGGAAAAATATCAAAATATAAAGAAAAAGAATGCTTGGAAAAAATGAAAGAAACAAAACGAATAGCAGCCAGGTAGAAACGACAGCACATTAAGGAGAAGTAAATAAACAAAATGACAGTGAATATGAAGAAAACGCAGGCACAGAAGCAAGAAATTATGGCAAGACGTAGCCTGTGCTTCCCGCAGACATCCTGAAGAAACGCAGATGTCATTTCATAAGGTTAGGAGGTTAAGTGCAAAGAGGGAGACACGTATAGGGGGACAAAAAACATGAGACTTTATTTGTCAAATCAAACGCTACAGTAAAAAGGGAAGATCCACAACCATAGAGAAGCTAAGTGAAGGGTGGAGGCGGCAAAGAAGAAAAGAAGAGCTACGTGAATAATGGGGTGGGACAAAAGTTTATTTATCCCATCATGAATAATAGATAGGAGAAGAAGGTTATGGCATTGAGAAGAGAGTAGCTAAGGATTTCGGTAGTGTTATAAGTATGGGGTTGAAGCATTTTCTTAGGAGACTCAAGAAAGGCTAAACATCCCAACGCTAGTTCGGAAGTAACATCGATACCAATGACCTAGGTTAAGTTTATTTTTTGTTTTTTTATTTCTTTCTCTCATTAGAAATTGATTATGTTATCCTATGTTAGTTGATTTGGGTTTTATGTATGGATAATCAGATTTTCGTTAATGTTCGGTTATTTGTGTATAAACCCATAGGGTATTGTGAAAGGATGATTATAATGTATTCATTAAATCATTTGATTGCATACCCATTGCTTGAATTTTGATATAATCTGTAATTGTTATGTTAAAATTCATATGTAACGACTAGTGATTCGTAATCATTAGGGATGACATGACCTAGGTTAAATGATGCATCGTATATAGTTGTTGCCTTGATTAATCAGTTTTCCTAATTCTAAATGCTACTGACTAATTAAATATAGAGATCGTATCCTAGGTTATTGGGTGGTTAGGTATAATTAATGATCGTATCTTGATTAAATAAAACTTAAGGGAAAACTCGGGTTAATTATTAACTCTCGATTAATAGTTTCTAGGAGAGGTCTGAGAATAACAAATCAATGAAATATGCTTAATTAGGGTGTAGGCTGAGATTGAACCAAAGAACCAAATCCCTACTGAATTCTCTAATTTTACCATTTTTCGTATATTTTCTTTAATTTGTTTTTATTACTTAGTTTCATTTTATTTTCTTATTCCAAAAATCCAAACCCCCTATTTTTCATTTTTCCTAAACACCGATTAATTTCATTTCATAATCTAACCGAACACTCCCTGTGGGATTGACCAAGACTCACCACTACTACAGTAGTAGTCTAGTTATTTTATTTTGACTAGCGTTACAATGCGTCGGTCAATTTTGGCCTTGTTGTTGGGAAGTGTGGTGTTTTAGTTTTTGTTTATGATTTAATTGGTGTTTTGTTTATATTTTTTCATAATTGATTTCTTTTCAGTTATTTTGTAATTATTTCGTTATTCTTTCTTTATTATGTTTCATGTTTTTGTTTTATAAAAATTAAAAAAATCATCATGGATGGAAATAATTTCTTTTATAATTCATATTCTCAATCTTTTAACAATGCTTGGACTGATCAACCTAACTTTTGCTATGGATTGGAAAATCATCGGAATTACTTCCATGATAGTTTGTAGGGCGCACAAAAATTCTCATACAGACCAAAAGCTTCTTATCACGACTCCGGTTCATCTCTGGAAGAGTTGATTGATATAATGAATACTAATACTTTGCAATTACATCATAATACTCTACAATTCTAGCATTATGGAGGGCAATTTCTAAAAACTACGTGGTCTAATGCCTAAGATTCGGAAAACCAACATGACTCAGGTATATCTCTAGAAGAAATGCTTAATATTATGACTGTTAATAATTTTCAAATTCAACAGGATATGCAGCAGTTCAAACAGAATATGCAACAGATGTTTCAGCAAGCTGTACAATAAATTCGAGAGGATGCTCTGCAATTCCAACAAGATGCATTGCCTCAATAGGGAGCTATCAATCATTTGGAACCACAAAGCGAAGAGGAGCAGCCGTATTAACCCGAGGTGTACCCAATGGACGTTTGTGTAGAAACGTTTGTTTAGGCTCGAGCTAGTGACCCTAAACAAAGGCACTTCTTATGAGGCAACCCAAGGGAAGTAAATTTCTTTTCTTTACATTTTTTGCATTTCTTTTTGTATGCATGTGTGTTCTTGGTTAGTTTATTTTGCTTGTTTTTAAGTTTCATTCAAAATGAGAGAAAGAATAAAACAAACAAAATAAACATTTTCTCGTTTTCTGTTACTTCTGGGATTATATAGTCATAAGTAGATAATGAATTGACTAGAGAATTTCATAGCAACTTTGGCATGTACTTTTGCTCTTGTGATTGGTTGATATGCATTATCTTTAGAAGAGTAGTGACTAATGATATACAAAGCTGGTGAGATTTTGAGCCTTATTAGACTGAAACATTCATATCAGTCTCATTGTGTTTTGATAATGTGCGACTTTCATGACATGTACATCCCGATTTTGCGTTGAATTTCTATTCAAGACCACTTTTTTATCATATGTATTAACATTGATAAGATTAGGCATTCTTTGTTTTTCATAAACTACATTAGCCAAATAACCTATCCTATTGACATGATTTTTCCCTTGATAAACCCCTTTAAGCTTTATACCTTTCTTTTTGTAACAACCACATTACATTTCTTTTTTGTAACAACCACATTACATGCTTTATACTTAACCAAATGTCATACCTAAGCCATAAAGCTAGTGGATCAATTGTGATTTGTGAGTTTGTGGATGTACAAAAGTGTAAGTGTGGGGGAGTATATATATGTGGATTGGCTATAATGATTGGGATGTTATTTTATGTCTTATTATTGAAATTTCCATGTTAATGTAGTTTCTTTTAATGTTTAAAAAAGAAAGAGAAAAGCACAAGAAATGAAAAAAAAAGAAAAAGAGTGGAAAAAATTATATATTTGAATAAATTTATCAAGGAAGAAGTGCATATGAATTTGCAACGTTTTTCATGATTAATGCATCTTCTTAGATTGTAATGAATGTGATAGTTTAGTATGTTAAATATGAAGTAGATGTTGGCTTGGAAGGTTCACTCTTATGGTTTCAATGTATTGTTGGCATCGATTATATGAGTGATTCTATTGGATTGGTTTATGCTTCATGTTGTTTGTGTGAGAGTTAAATGGAGTTGTGAAATATAAATGTTGCATTTGTCATAGCTAACGGTACCCAGTCTTTTAAGAGTGTTGGTTTATTTCACTAGCTTAATGACTTTCATGCTACTTAACCTAAATACCTTTGCCTACACTACAACCTTAAAAAGTTCTTTGATTCATGATTTTTCATGTGAATTTTAGTGGTGGAGAAATGAAATGATATGTAAAGTTGTGGATTGTCATAATCATAAATGATGTTAAGTGTAACATTGATATATTTTAGTTAAACACATTTTTTAAGTCTACCATTAGATCGCTTAGTTTTTAAAGGTATTGAATGTTGATTGATCATGAGTAAAAGATTTAAATGTTGATTTCTTGCTATGACTTTTTGAAAGTCATTCAACTTTTTTTATGATTATGTATTCTTGGAACATATGGGAATTGAGTAAATGTTTCGGGTCTTTAAGGTTAATGTGGATGTTTTGCCTAAGGATGACCAAAAGTTAAGTGTGGGGGAAATTGATATGTGTTTAATTGTTGATACATTTAATTATTTACACTTAACGATTAAAAATACGAAAATGCTTAAGATACTCACTTTAATTCATATATGATTTTAAGTACAATTTGGAAGCAAAAAAATTAAAGTGAGTCGAAAGCACTACATTTGGGCCATTTTTCAAAGATTAGTTTTCAATTGTCTTGTATCAAGAAGAAGAAATTAAAAGACAAGAAGAAAATTAAAAGAAGAAAAAAATTGCAAATAACATGAGCTGTATGGATTATGGATGAAATTGTGTTAATTAATAGCTGGGAATTAAATGAATTAAAACGGCAACGTTGGAAGCAAATGAAGGTAGCTGAAAGGAAGCAGTCCATGACCAAAATGACAGGGTAGATGGGAAGCCAATACACCAAAACATCCAATGTCTATTTGAAAAATGCAGACCATTTATGTTTGCATTTCACACAGATGTAAGGAGTGTTTTGGTTAAAAGGCATAGCATGAAGAAGGCATTTGTGAGGGTTAAGAGACGTATACAGTGAGGGTGGACCAAAAAACCCTGATCTTAAATTTTCCCGTCAATAGCTACAGTAGCGAGGAGTGAAGACAACTAGCTTAGTTGTGGCAGAGAAGCAAAAAGTGTGAAACAAAGAGAGCTGCGGGAGAGGAAAAGGGATGTGAATAGGATAGTAGACCAGAAACCACATCTTTAATTGTCCTATTGGTGAATAATAGCTAGGAAAAGCTTGCAGTAATGAGGTTTGAAGGGGGTTTCGGTTGGCATATTAATGGGGGTTGAAACATTCTTCCAGAAGAGACATATGAAGGAGTAATATCTTGATACCAATTTGGAGGTGATATCAACGCCGACGACCTGGGTTAAGCATTTTGTTATTATTTTGTTGTTTCTTTCTCTCATTAGGAATTGATTATGTTATCTTGTGTTTATTGGATTGAGTATTGAATGATGATGATTTTAATGCTCTATTGAATCATTTTTTATGAAAACCTATTGTTAGAATCGAATGTAATATGTAATCGTTATATTCTCGATTCATGTGTAGGTTCCGAAATCAATAGAGATAACATAACATAGGTAAATAATTTGAGCTTGTGTGATTATTGCCTAGATTGGTCTATTTTTTCTGATTTGTAATGCGATTGTCTGGATAAAATTAGAGAGCTTATTTTAGGTTTTCTGATAACTAGTGTTAATTAACGAGCGCTTCGTGATTAACTAGGATCTAAGGAAAATTTGAGATTAACAGAGCTTGTTGTTAATCTACGACTAATAATTGCTAAGAGAGATGAAAGAACAATAAATCAATGAATTATGCTTAATTATGGTGTAGGCCGAGATTGAACCAACGAACCAGATCCCTACCGAATTCCCCAATTTTTTCATTTTCACATGTTTTCTTTAACTTGTTTTTATTAGTTAGTTTCATTTTATTTTATTACTCCAAAATCCAAACCCCCTCTTTTTCCTAAACTCTGATTAATTTCATTTCAACTACTTTTCACACACTCCTTGTGGGATTGACGTAGACTCACCATAGCTACATTAGTAGTCTAATTATTTTATTTTGACTAACGTTACGATAAGCTGATCAGTGTGGAAAGGCATCTCTCTCTTTTCAAAAATTTTCTATTTTTGATTTTGATTTCACATATTAATAATCCATATTGCCTTACATTACACGTATTCTATTGCTCAAGTTATTTTTACAAATTCAAACTTTAATTACAAATTCATTAATTATTGGCGTATTATATTAGACACTAGAATAAAGGGAAAAGCTTAGTGTTGGGTTGATTTCTTGCTTTATGCATCAATAATGACTCTATTAAAAGCTATGTTGTTGTTTCATCAAACAAATACAAAGTCATTAGAACTTTGTTTTAACCATTAAAAGCTTTATTGTTGTTGTTCAAGGTTCTGTCATTATTACCATCACCTCTCAGTTTATTTTTGGAAGAAAACAAGTACTTTTCTCTCTTTTAATTTGGTTATCCTCAATTTTTGTTTAAAAATATGCAATTGGTTGCTGTTTTGTTGTTCAAGTTTTTCTGTTAATATTTGACTTGATTTAAACTGTATGACAACTTAGCTCTTGTTTTGCATGCTAAAATAAATTTCATGTAACCATTTGTTCATTACTTTCACTTAATTTAACTAGTTATACTCAATTTTAATCTTTTTCTTTTTGTTAGCTTCAAAAATACCATATGATATATAGGTCCTACATAAGTGAATCAAACAAAATAAACTAAAGAAACAAGTATAAGTAGTAAATACTATGAAGAGTTTTTAGTTTTTAGTTATAATGAAATACATTTACATACAAGTAAAATCATAACTTGTGACGCCCCACTCCCAGTAGACATTTGTGCCCGTACGTCCATCAAAAATTCGAGCACGTGCCACGTGAAAGCAGTGCACTAGAGCAGTTATATCACTTATCTCATGGCATCATAATTTAAAACACAATATCACTATATCTAAAAACCCAATTCCTCTTTTTCATTTCATAAAATAGAATATACATTGTAGCATTACAAGATCATCCATATATATATAGTATCAAAAACTAATCAAAGTTTACAGCTTTGTTTACAAAATATGCTACATGTAAGAGGAAATATACAAAACTCTATCTAGATCCTTTAGTCTCAGTTGATCGATCTTTGAGTCATTTCTTCTATCCAAAAGTAGTACTAGATTTCTTATAAGTTGTCTTAGAAGCTAAATCCGCTCTCTTACATTTGAAAAATCAACGTTGCAATTTTGATAAGTTTTGCGAACTTAGTAAGCTACCCATCATCAATGGCTCACTCATATCACATAACACACAATTCATATAATCACATAATACGCATCACTTCATTAATTCATCATGCTCAATCAAGATAATTTTGTTCATATAGTTCACGTTTTACATTCACAACGAATCATACAACTTAATTCAATCATTCATATATAATGCATATTAAATTGTATGTACAATGCTCATGAGACTCACTTTCAATTATTACTTTGTTGTGACCGAGTACCTTTTTTCCTATCCCATATCCATTGTGGATACTACGCTCATTAATAGCTATCCCTTATTTGTTGGGGATATAGGGCTCATTATATATAGTGAGCCAGAGGCTCTTACCACATTATGATCTTTAGGCTCCTTTTCACTTGCGACTCTGGTTACAACTGCCTTTATGTTATCATACATTCATGTAGTGAAATGCATCACATACATTCAATTATTGACTTGTGATCTATTTTTCACATTCTCATACACATTCACATTCATCATCGGACCTTAGTCTGGCATTCAACAATTAAGTTGAGTATTAGTTATTTTGTCAAATTCACATATAGTGCACTTCCAATATGTTATTTATACATCAAATGCCTCAGACATTCAATATCTGGAATCAACACATTCACTTTCACATATAATTCAATTCAGAATTTAAAACAAATGATTAATTATGTGAGACCATCTAGGTTACTTACGATCTGCTCCAGATAGCTTATTGCCTTGATGTCCTAGCAATGCCTGAATGTTTTCACTCTAATTGCTCTTTTATATCATGTAATACACATTTACACACATTACAACTTTTCATAATCACATAAGTACTTGTTTATGTACATATGTATATATGTTAAGTACAGTGCATGCTCACTGATAATCTCAGGTATATTTCATTAATACATATCTCATAATCATTTAACATCATCTTTCAATTATTCTTTAATACCTAATGTACTTTACTCACTTCAATCACCTAATTCATCATCAACTAGGTTCATTCAAGATCTCATTCAAGCCTAAATACATCATAAGGAAGTTCCTTAACATTAGTTGGTTCAAAAATCACTCAAATGACATCCCCTTTACTCCAAATGTTTGCCTACGATCGTGGTGTTCCTGCCATGATTGTGAAAGAAACTTCTGGGAATGGCCACAATCGTGATGAACCATATGTTTTCCAAGCCACGAATATGGGGTGAGGGCCACGATCGAGACATAACCATTTTTTTATCTGGTCACGATCTTAGGGTGAGGGCCACGATCGTGCCCTGCATTTTCTTCCTCCATTCTCACGAATTCAATACATATACTAACAACAATTTTTGTAACACCCCATTACCCTAGGGTACGCACCGAGACGCCCGTAGGTCATTCCGATACATATCCTAAGATAAGGGA
>JANIIA010486788.1:0-15738 GCA_027478495.1 Erythroxylum alaternifolium | reverse complement strand
TTTCCTAAGGTCTAAGTTCTGACTTAGTTTCTTTTGAACCAACTCCATCTAACTCTCATCTTTACAATCCAACTATCCCCAAATCTTCATTTGATTTCTTCTCTTCTTTTTTCTATTTTTCATAATATTTTATAAATTACAAAATAAATCCTAAGTTTACCAAAATTCATAAATCTCACAATTCTACTAACCAATAATATTTTCAATGCAGAAACATTCAAAATTTTCAAAAATTCACAATTCAATCCAATTATACCCGGAATTATTCGTGAATGCATGTACACTTAAATTCATGTGCAAAAAAGTTTACTATTCACTTGCATGAGCAGGTCATATTATGCATGAACATAAAAATGCATCCCTTGCCTCTCACTGAATACTCCTATTTACCATTTTAACCTTCTCATAAGTAATGAGATGTTACAATATGACCACTTAAAGAGGTTCATCATCAACGCAACAAGATGGTATGAGCATCTTATGCATACATTGGGGATAATATATGATTTAGGTGTGGGGGAGCAAGCGTATGTATTATGATGAACTTTGTGATTTTTGCTTAAACTCATGAATAATATGATCCATATATTGATTTTTTTCTTATGATAGGTTCAAAATTTTCTAATTATTGTTCAGGAATAATCCTTAAGTTTGGATACATTTTTGGTTAAGAAATAATGCATGAGAGATACAAACATGATTAGTATTTTTTTCTCATTAAATTACTTTAAGTATCTTATAGGTTTTGTTGAATGAGAGTTTACAATACTTATTTTGACACCTATGTGAGCTTTGAGCCTAAGACCATTCATCACATTTGTGCTCATATATTGGTTTCTATTATGTGTTATTAAACATAGCTTGTTTATGCCAAAACTTGCTTTTGAATACATGTTGAGACTACATTTTTTATGAATTTGTGAATAAAGATGATAAAGGCACTTAGGGTAACCATCGTTGATCTAAATAAGCCTACCTTACTTTTTATTCTTAGAAAACCAATTTTAGCCTTACCTTTTTCCTTTCTTACATAATTACCTTGTTACAAGCCACTTTTATCCTTCTTTTTGTTGATATCCTTAATAATTTTGACCCTTAAATTGAAAGAATTATGTTGAGGATAGTTGCATAGGATTTTGACTATTTTCATGAAAAGTAAATTAGTTAATTCAAGTTACATTGTTTTGATTTTTCATTTTTTATATATAGAATATGGAAGAAGTATAAGAAAAAAATAGAAAAAAGAAAAAAAGAAGAAAAAAAGGTGATTGAAAAGGATGTTATTTGAATCAAGTGAGTTTTAGATTGATTTAAGTTGAAACTTCTGTGGATAAGTTTATATGATTTTCTTCAATTTGTTTAACCTCAAGAATTCTTTTTCATGCCCTACCTAAGCCATGTTTCAACTTTTACCAAGTCCCTTTGATTTATGCATTAGGTTTATCTTTGTTAAGTGGTGGAGAAATGATTCATGAGCAAGCTTATGGAAATAAATCTCTATGTTTTGATTTGAGAGCTTAATGAACCCTAAATAATTTGAGTGTAGAGTGAAATCCATTCGAGGGTGTCAAGTCTTGTTTTATTTTATTGTAATGGAATTGATGAGATGTTATGTTTTCATTTTAACAATATGTCATATGAGTGCTTTTTTCTCAATTGTTATTTTATCCTAAACCTTTAATATGTATTAGCTTTTGGGATATTTCTTGACAACATGACAGAAGATAAGCAGTTATTATGAGGATGAATGATGCATTGAATTGAAGTATGCTTAAGGACAAGAATGAGTCCAGTATGGAGGAATTTGATAAGATGATATTTTATTATATTAATTGGAATTATCTCTTTTGTTTTGACTATATTTGGTGCTCAAATATGATAAGAGCATATTGTATCAAATTGGAGCATTATTGGTTAAAAATCATGAATTTTGGAAAAATTGGACAGATTACTGCAGCGAATAAAGTGAGATCAAATGCTATATTCACTTTATAAGTTAGAATTCAATTCAAAAACTTATTTCCATCCCTATTATGTAGGACTTTGGATTTGTTTTAGATAGGTATCTTTGCAAGATAGAAGTATACTAGGTTTTGAGTAGGAAAAGAAGACAAAAACACATCTAACACCTTCTCCATCATTCTCTTTTCATTTATTAGTAGTTTTCTCTCAATCTTTCATATTTTCTTCTATTTTTGGTGTTGGAACCAAAGCCATATATAGCTAAATCAAAATATTTTGATTCAAAAGGGTTTAAAGCTCTAATTGTAACCTTGTAGGGTTTTGATCTAAACTTATATTCATGTTTTAATTTACGTATTTCTTATTTTGTGTTCTTATATTTTATGAATAATTAATTTTGATTAACCTGAAAATTTAATTTGATGCTGACTATTCAATAGTTATCCATAAATTTAGAGATCTATAATTTTCATGAAGGATTGGTACAAGTAGCAAATAGGATATTTATGAAGTTGCATATTTAACTTATGAGGAACAAGAAAACTAAATTGAATAGTTGTAGCTATTTCAAGTATTTAATTTACGGTTTAGTCTTTTTTACTAAGCTTATTTCATTCAATTAATTGATATGGAATGATATCATACCCAATTAATTGATGGTAAACTTTGGTTTGAATGCTGAGTTTGAACTAATTAATTCAGAAAAAATTTGAGACCTGTTATAAGTATCCCAATATGATTCAGACTAACTACTTGAATTATGAAAGTTATTCTTTTTAAACCAATGATCAATATAACGATTGGATGAGATCTTTCCCCTGAATCGAAGCTAAGAACCCTTGAAGTTCTTAACTTTATATTCAGTTGATTTGTTTTGATTCCTTGTTAATTTTAGTTAATTAGTTAATTAATCATAACCCCCACTTTATTTTGTTAATTGAAATTAAGAAACTAGTTTTTAGTTCTCTTGGATTTGACCTGGTTCTAAGACTACTACAAGAGTTTAGAGAATCAGAATTAATTTTAAGGACTTTAACAACTTGATTAGTAATCATTAGAGACTTAACGAAATTAGTAACGCCATTTAGGATTTTAATTAGTTAAATGAATAGGTTCTAATTGGGGAATTGCATGATCTGGAATTTTTTTAATTTTTAGGATGAATATTCTTAGGTTAATGATGCCTTTATAGTGAATAACAGTCTAGAAATGGGTTGGTTTGATCAAGAATATAAGCACAAATTAGCTGTAATACAGGATTTAGATCAGGTTAAAGCCTTAAGCACATGAAACTATCAAGTTGGAATCCTACACTGGTCTAAGATTTTTGCTCCATCAAGTTCATTATCCCCATTAAATACTTCTTTAATCTCCGTTCAATAGCACGAACTAATAATTCCAAAAAAAAAGGCATGCACTGAGTTTTACATCAAAGAATGCATACTAGAATTTGATTGAATTGAAATTTTCTCTTATGCTAAAAAGGCTATCAATTTATAAAAATGTTATTATATTACCTAAATTATGTTTGGTTATATATTTTAAGTAAATTATATGTTTTAAGACTTGATTTAAAATCACTTTAAGTTAGTTTTATAAGTTAAAAGCCAAAACTATCCAAAATGAATTTGTGTAGAAATATTTCAGAGTTTGCCTAGAATTTGAAATACTTACAGTTTTACTTATGATGTGAATATCTGATCATATAGGATTGAGTTTATGAAGTATTTTAGATGCTAATTGATCACTTAATTTAATTTTTGGAGCTGTTACAATTCTTGAAGTCAAACATAAAAACTATCAATAAAAATTGTGAATATCTTGTGATGAATTCTAGTTGCTCCTTTTAATACTACTTATGACCTATTTCGATCATAGGTTATTTAGTTGATAGTCATTAGATGTAGCATGAACCATATGATGGTAGTTGAGTGATCAAGATATGATTCATCACCTTAACATAATTAGTGAGAATGTTATGTTGTTATTGAATAATATTAATTGCAGAAATCCTTAGCTAAGGTAGAATGAAGTTTGTAAATATATTACAAATTTCATTAATTGAATCGATAGCTAATGACAAATAACTAATATGATTGGACTTAAAATATAATAGATATTAATTCTATGCTCTCTGTCTAATTAGAACATTGTATGATGAAATGATTGAATTATACCAAAAAAATCATGTACGGAAAGGTTAGTCAAAACTACTTTAACATTCCTAAATATTTAAGTGGTCATGATGTGTTACTAGATGTCAATCTTGATATATGATTATAAATTGTTTAATTGGAGAATTAAAGACAAATTAAAAGGAGTTTTAATTTATCTAATTCTAATTATGAATTATAATTATAATTCATAATCATTGTCGACATATTTGGTAGCCTAATGAGTCTCAAATAAAGAATGAGTTGAAAAGGGCAAAAATATTTTAATCGAGTTGGATTTGATTGTAAAGTTTAAGAAACTTTGTGATTAAATATGAGATATTTAATAAATAAGGATCAATATGAGATATTGGACCTTATTTAGACATAATTGATATTTAATTAGAATTAATTGTAATTCTAATTAAATTTTAATTGAAATTAAATTCAGTTAAATTACTAAATATGTTCAAAAGTTGTTATAAATAGGCTTAAGCTCTAATGGAGTTAACACTTTTTACTTAACTTTCTCTTTAAGAGTTACAGAGTTCTTTTAACCTATTCTATGGATATCGTTAGAGACTGGATACTTGTACAACTATGGTGGTTAAGATAGATCAGTTTTGGAAATGGTTTGAGGGATACAACAAGAATATAATCAAACTTTAGAATAAGGTACGAATTAAGATTCATCCTTTATTATGATTCAATTGTTAATAACTTTATAGAAATAAACTGATACTCGATTTTTAGGAAATCAAAATATATAAAAATTTCTTAATTATTCTGTTGTGGTTGGGATCGAATCCCATCACAATTTTCCAACAGCAGTATCATAGCAATTCTTAATTCTATAATTTGATTAAAGTTGTTTGATTATTATTGATCAAAATTTTTGGAATAAAAAATCACAAACTTTAAACGTTAGATTTAGCTATGATTATTCTTTAATTCGATTCAGAATTAAAATTAAAACAAAACCTTAAGCTTACAAAGTCTAAAAGGTTTAAACACTAATTAAGAAATTTGTTTAAAACCTAAAACACTCGAGACCTAGAATGCGTATTTGGAAAAACCATCAAAACTAGAATTGTTCTAGAATTCTTGAATTAGGTTTGAGAATAAGGTGGTGTCTGAGAATGGCCTAATTGTTCATGTAAGTGGTTGTAGTGTTTTGTGGCTGCTGAAATATGGTTTAGTGAATATGGTTGTGTGTTGGCTTGTAATGAAGGAATAAGTTGTGGTGGCGTGGGGCTGTCGAATGTTATTAGCTTGAGCAATTTTAGCTACAAGATGAAGAAATCTTTCCTTGGCAGCAAGTTGCTAGTTAGCAACAACCGGAGGCTTGACGTTGGAAGACGCAAACACACTGCATGATTGAGATAAGTTAAATTTATGATTTTTAGAGAATTATTATTTTATTTATTTTGAAATTGTCTCTTTATTTATAAATAATAAGTTTCTTGATTTACTTAAAATGGTATTTTTCTTCATTAAATTTTTGAAAAAAGCTTTCATTTATTAATTAAGAAAAGGAACTTTCTTTAATATTTTTTAAATAGCTTTCTAACTCATTAAAGAAAGATTTTCTAATTAGTTCAGAAATTACTTTATAAATAAATAATAAAAAGAACTTTCTTAGTTTAATTTCAAAGTGTTTTATGTAATTTTGAAAATAGTTTCCTTTTAATATTAAAAAATAGTTTTTTAATTAAGGAAAAGTAATTTCTGATGAGATTAGAAATAGTAATTTCTAATTAGAGTATAAATAGTTTTCTAATTAGATAAAAATATGTTACTTATATAGTTTTGAAAAAACGGAGTTTTTCTAAATTGTAATGAGTAAGAAGAATAATTTATTGAAAACTGTATTCAAGTAAGTTTTATTATAAGAGTGAAGATAATTAGAAATAGTTTCCAACTAGATTTGAAAATTGTTTTCAAATCAAATTAAATTTCTATTTTGATTAGAAATTTAATATATTTAAGAATCATTGAGTGTAATCTATTTTAATTTTTCCAAATAGTTGGAAATATTATTTTAGATTATAAAGATCAATAACAAGAATCAAATCAAAACATCATATATATATATATATATATATATACACACACACACACAATAACAAGAATCAAATGAAACTTAATGTTTTATGCATATAATTTGATTATGAGTGCATAAGTTGCATAAACATATATTTTATATGTGTGATATTTTACATACAATTTTGACGAGACGATCAAAATTAAATTCCTTGTTAAAATATTAAGTACGCATTGAGAACATGACTATTGACTTCAATTGTTATAAGAATACACCATAGTTTTGTTTATTGTTAGGTTTGTTGAGCAAACTCAAGGTCACTTTAGCTCCAATATGTTTAGTCTTATGACAGTTGGTTCTATTTAACTAAACTTGTGTGATTTGGACAAACTCATGATCATATGAATTTAGAGGTAGGGTTAGGAATAACATATAAGATATGTCTTAACAAGAATTGTCACCTAACGAATCTAGGAGTCACATGAGATGCAATCCATAAAGTTTTTATCTACTTAATTTAAGTTTAGTTGGTTTGTTAAGCAAACTCAAGGTCAACTATATTTGAATGGGATCCTAGCCCACTAGAAAGATTAAAGTAATCTTTCAGAATAGTAGAGGGTCATTATTTCAAACAAAATAGTCGGAGTAACCAAATATATGATAAAATTCATTATTTTGAATAAAATAATGGGAGTAACCAAATACATGATTAAAGTCCTAATCTCAATTGGAAGTCATGACATATAATTAGTTACTTGCTTTTTTTTACATTTATATTATTTTCTGAGTGGAATTTACCTTGTTTAGTATAGTTGATACTAAGTTAGTGAACCAAATTTCTTCGACATAGGATATATTCGAGAAGAGTTCTCAAAGTTAGATGAAAAATTGTATACCCATTATGTAATTTTGTTATAATCCCTATTGATGATTCGATGACAAAGTTTGAGAGATATGCCAAAATCATATAGATGAAAAAAATATTGATATTTTGAGTTAACTAATCTCATAAACTTAGATGACAACATGTAAAATGTGTGTCAACATCATAATAGCAAGGTACAAGAGGTTACATAAAGTAAAGCTGAAAGGTATATTACCTTGATGAAATTGTTTCACATAATTTAGCCTACTAAAAGCATAAATATGGACATCAATTAAAGGCATTTTCTATAGTATGATAATAGTTGTCTTAATAAGAAAAATGATTGCATGAATTTTCTTACCTATAAGAGATATGATAGAGATAATATGTACTTCTAGTTCATGCGTATGAGTATTTGATACTGAACTTAGATTCAAGATTATTATATTGTTCAATGCATGATAAGAAATATATTGTTAAGTAAAAGTAGTTGATCCAATTTTATACAAAGAGTTTATATGTGTTGGATCAAAGAAAACTTGTGCTTAAAATAAATGACAAGAATACAAAGTTAGATAACTGAGACTATCTTTATATGCTATGATGGTGAAATCAATATAACGAGAATCATAAAGTTACATACAAGGATATGTGTATCCTTTTGGTTATGATTTGTATGAAACTTTTGAAACCTGTCAAGTTGAAGAATAACCAAATTAACCTTTTATGAAAGGATGATGATGGTATCAAATTGTTAAAATTATATATGTGATGTATTAAATGTAATAATAATTCATAAAAGGATAATCCTTATATTTCATTAGATTACGAATGACTTTATGTTATATATGCATATATATTAAATGAAATAATGATTTAAAAATTTGAAAAGTCCAAATATTCTAAATCTAAGTAGAAATCAAGCATTGGGAATGCTAAAGCACTTTGATGGGATCGTTGTGGTAGGTTTTAAATTTTTAGTTATCTATAAGGAATAAGATTCTCTAGTAAATACCTTCGCAATAAAATTTTATAATAATGTGGATTTATGTAAGGAGGAAAATACAATATAAGATAGTGTATGTTGAAATATTATTTCTTCTATAGTTATACCTAGTACAATGACTTAACTTCAATAATTCCAATTAATCCAATTAGTAATATCTCATATTAGATATGACATGTTAAGTCTTTGAAAGAGTCAAAATTAATGATTCAAGGATGTGATACTTGGTTAAAGCATATATTATCCATTAAGTTTAGAAATAAATTGGATAATAGAAGGTTATGAGATAGCCAAAAGGTTAGATATAATCTTACAGACCTATTGAACAAAATTATTTGTTTTAATGAATACTTATAAAAGAATAGTTCTTAAGATAAGTAGTGAGAGTAAGACGAAATTTGAAAAGTTCAAATCTCATGACAATACATCTAACTAGAACTAGTGCCTTCAATGATACATTTGATGTATAGTTGAAAGGCTATGACACATTGAAAGATCCATTTTCATGATGAATTCAAATAGTTTGTTTTGAGATGATTGTGAATTTATCAAGTTTATAAGAGATTAGTGGGAGTATAGTTGTCCTTTTTAGTCGGAGTATATAGAGAAATATTGATCACAAATAAAAATAATTCTAATTTTCAACTATTGAAAACATAATTATCTAAGACCAACTCTTGTTGGATATGAAAAGGTAACAACTTAACTCTAGGAATTAGATCTACAGAGGTAGATTGGAAGTTGTTCGCCCATTCTAAGTCCAAGTTCATAGATAATGTACTAAAGATGTTTAGTATTTGAGATATCAAATACTTATGAAGTATTACAGATATCCATTATTCTATGTATGAGTTGATATTTGAGTTCAAAGAGATAAGGATATTTACTTTAGAAGTAATCCTAATTAAGGTTTATTTTACTTAGAACCATATAATTTTAAAATTGGAAAGGTTCCAAAGTAGCAATAATTTCTAATTAAGCCATAATATATTTTTCATTTAATGGAAATGATTAATTGGATCAATAAGTTCTTTAGTGAGCTTAATAAAGTTCTTTGTATTGTCCAAGACAGTAATATACTATAGAACATTAGATCCATTGGGTATGTAAAATGATCTAAGGTCTCATTAAAGGTCCAAGGATGTATTTAGGCAAATTTTATTAATTATAATGATAATTAAGAAGAAAGTTGTATGATTTAAGCAAGTGCTCACTATAGAGAATCTTGTAGAATTCTCTCATTAAGCCACTATCCCAGTAGTAGCATAATCATCATATGGTGATATAGTATAAGATACTTAAACAATTGGTTTAGTGCAAGTGGGAGATTATTAGTTTATATCCTATAGCTAATCGGTTTGGTCGTAGTTTAGTGACAATTATGTAAAGTCATTCTTTATCATATACATGTTTAGATGTATATGATAAACTCCATAGGATAATTATAGATTGCAAATGAAATTACAATGAGATTATAATTAAGAGATTCATATTACATTTATGTATTGTGCATAAGTTGTAGTCATTGTTTTATTAAGATTGGACATTAATAGAATGTAAAAAGGCTAGCACACGTTATATTTTTTCTTATGAAGGAAGCAGTTGATCTCATAGACTAAAGTATGGAGATACTTAAACAAACATGTGAGTGCTTTCTAGAGAAAAATTTCACTAAACTGACCCGATATGAGAAATCTATTTGGAACATTACTTATATATCTATGAAAATTCTCATTATGATGATTGTATAAGTGATCTTTTGACTTTAGGTCTCTAAAGTTATCTTGTGTAGGGATTACTATGTTTTGATACTACTTATGACCTATTTTGATCATATGTCATTTAGTCCATAGTCATTGGATGTAGTATGAACTATATGGAGGTAGTTGAGTGATCAAGATATGATTCATCACCCTTAAGTAATTAGGGAGAATGTTCTGTTATTCTTAATTAGTATTGATCCGAGAATTCCTTGACCAAGGTAGAATGAAATTTTGTAAATAGTTCACAAATTTCATTAACTGAATCGATAGCTAATGATGGACTAAAATGATTGGACTCAAAATATAATAGACATTAATTTTATGCTATATTTCTAATTAGAACATTGTATGATGAAAGGATTGAATTCTACAAAAAATCATGAACAAAAAGATTAGTCAAAGCTATTTTGACATTCCTAAATATTTAGGTAGTCCTCATATGTTGCTAGACGTCAAACTTAATATATGATTATAGATTGTTTAATTGGAGAATTAAAGATAAACTAGAGGAAGTTTTAATTTATCTAATTCTAATTATGAATTTATAATCATTGCCAACATATTTGGGTACCTGATGGTCTCACATAAAGAATGAATTGAAGAGAGTAAAGATATTTTAATCAAGTTGGACCTGGATGTAAAGTTAGAGAAACTTTATGATTAAATATGAGATATTTAATAAATAAAGATCAATATAAGATATTAGATCTTATTTAGGCATAATTGGTATTTAATTAGAATTAATTGTAATTATCATTAAAGTTAATTGAAATTAGAATTTGATTTCAATTAAATTACTAAAATGTTCAAAACTTGTTTAAATAGGCTTAAACTCTAATAGAGATGGCAGTTCTTGCTTAACACTCTCTGTAAGAGTTTTAAAGTTTTCTAAACCTATTCTATGGATACCTTTAGAGACCAGACACTTGTGTAACTACAGTGGTTGAGATAGATCAGTTTCATAAACGATTCAAGGGATACGACATAAATATGATCAAGCTTTATAATAAGGTACGAATTAAGATTAATACTTTATTATGATTTAATTATTAATCGTTCTATAAAATTAAAGTGATCTTCATATTTAGGAAATCAAAATACTAAAAGTTTCATGATTATTCAACTACGGTTGGGATTGGATCTTGTCCTAATTTTCTAGCAATTAGATCATGGTTTCATGCTTAAAAACACGATAGAAATAGTTAGTTATGTAAGTAAGATGAATTATGCATAAAATGTTGTCAGTTTTGTAACTCGATTTTTGTTCCTCCATTTCTTGAATTCTAAGTTTGTCTACCACTTGAACTACACCTGCTTATGTCTAAGTGACAATTTAAATCTTGTTTTGATAAGTAATAAGAGCTAGAAGTGCATCTTTGAATGTGATTTCATAAAAGGCATAAACACAGGTTTCCTAAAAATGCAAAATTTGTGAAAGAGTTTAATTTATTTCTATTGTCTCATCTAAAATTGTAAAGTTGCTTGGTTTAAGGCTGAATGGACGAAAGGAGATGATTAGAAGGTCATAGGGGAAGAATGAAAATAGGTTTTCTAGGCTAAAATTTCAAACATGTACAATTTGATTGTGCAGTTGAATTTCTGAAATGATATGTCTTGGAGATTAAGATGATCATAACCTAAATGTTGACATAAATAAATTTACAACACTTGAAAATTAATTTTTATGATCTATAAAATGTTTCATAAGCTGGTTTCCTCGAATTTTGACACTATAAGGTCATTTTTCAAAGCTAAAAAGACACAACAGGTAAATCTGAATTGATCAGTATACCCATCTACATTTGTGTTAAATAAAGCTAAATTTCTTTCTTAAATATGTCAAAATTGTTAGAGTCCAATCACTTTAAGCATAAGGATTAATCAAGGAATTAATTTGCAATGAAATAATGTTCAAAATCTTGTTTTGTAAACTATAATGCAGTCATTTGAATTGATGTTAAATGCATGTCTTATTATCTAAATTAATTTTCTTGTGATGTTTCTTGATTGTCTAAAAGCTACCCCAAAATAACATGATGATAGTCTTGATTATAGATATATTTTATGTTTTATTTGCAGAATATTCTATATTCGATTCAATTTTAGTTATCTAAAATAAACTTATGACATTGTTATGTTATTGATTGTAATCTTCTCGTGGGATCAACCCTTATTTACCCTAACTAAATCTAGTTAATAACTTCAATAATTAAATAAGGTTCTAATTTGCATATGCTAAATGACATGAATCAAATTTTAGCACTATTAAGAGGGAAAGTTTTGTTTTCATTGCTCATTTTTTAATTTTAACTAATAATTCTTTTGTCTTTGATTTTAGGTGCAAAAGAAGAACGAAGTTTCGGTGATGAGTAATAAGTTATATGAAATTAAGAGATGGGAAAGTTATTATGGTGAAACTTAATCAAAATGAAAAGTGTGCTAGGATTCAAGCAGATAGAGAGCACACTTGAAGTGTTGAATTTGAAGGGTCATTAGCTTCATCCTTTCAATCATATTTAGATGAAAAGCAGGAGATGGCTGCAACTATTTGAACTAAAAGTGGAAGACCAACCTTTATGTGTTATCTTTCCAACCTTGGAAAGACCTCCAACATTTAATTTAGGTTTATTAAATTTATTGCCTAAATTTTGTAGTTGTGTGGGTGAAGACCTCACAACATTTAAAAGAATTTATAGTTATGTGCTAGATTATGAGGAATTGAGGAAGAACAAGTACGTGCTTTTCCATATTTATTGCATGATTTTGCTAAAGATTGGTTATATTATTTGCCATCTAGATTCATTAATGCATAGGCTGAATTTATAAATCTTTTCTTGAAAAGTATTTTCCTGCTAGTAAGACAGTATTTATTAGGAAGCAAATATGTGGAATCAGACAAAATGCAACCTACTATATGAATATTGGGAAAGATTAAAAGACTATGCTCTAGTTACCTTAACCATCATATTAGTGACCAATTATTGATGCAGTGTTTTTATGAAGGCCTTTTACCATATGATAGGAGCATAATAGTTGTTGCCAGTAGTAGAGTGTTAGTAGATAAGACTCTTAAATAAGCTATACAATTCATTTCTAATATGGCTAAAAACTCATAATATTTTGGAACTAAAAATGAAGTTAGCCAAACTATGAGAGTCAATGAAATCGATGTGCATTTTTTTTAAAAAAATGAAAATTGAATTAAGCTATAAAAGGCTAAAAAGTTATAATTTCTTCCAAAAGATTCTCAATAAAAGAAAGTTTAACCAGATAAAGTAACCAATTTATAAAGCATTATAACATTTACAAAAAATTGAAATTAGAAACCAGCACATCACCAGCTGCTAATGTTATTTGGTTTTAGTGCAAGTTTGTCGCAATAGGTAGATTTATAAATTATAGTGGCAGTAAATATTTCGGTCATCAATTGTTCATAGTTTCTTTGTGTTATGGAAATCAATGTGCATATTATTCAGACAATCTTAAGGAAAATTCTTAACAAAATTCTCATTTAATGACTTTTGATTCTAAATTGGTTATGGGTGGTATTTTCCAAGCTTGTGCTTCTAGAATTTACACTGATTTTACTTATACTACTAATGTATGTCCTTGTTTACAGGTTCAACATATGAACACTGTTAGTAGTTATTCTAGATAACCCCATAAGAAATATAGTCCTTTTTTAAACACTTATAATAAGGACTGGAGAGACCAACGAACATTAGATATGGAACTAGGATAAACCCACCTTCCTTTACTACTAATTAGAATAATCTGACACCTTTTTTGTGCCTAACCCACCTCAAAATTAACACTTTGGTTCTTTATTAAAAGATATAGTGAAACAACTGGCTAATCAAATAGGGTAGGTTCATATCTAAGGCATAGAATAATAGAAGAAAGCAAACTCAAACTTGCAATATTTAGACACCTAAATAGGACATAATTGCACCAGCCTGAGTAATGTAGAGACTTAGCAATCCAGAAAACTTCCAGACCAACCTATGGCCACCCGTAAAGAAAATGCCAGTGTAATACTACTTAGGAGTGGGAAGGAATTAGAAGAACCTAAAGAGAGCAAAAAAAACCTTATGCTAAAGTTAAATTGGCTATATAGTTACTAAAAAAGGGGAGGCTTAGGAATAATGCCAATACAGACTACTAAATAACTACTACTTGTCAAAAGAATATGTAGGATTCTCATAGATAAAGGTGGCATTATAGGTGCAATAGGTTCATATACACTACTTAGAGAATCATATCTTATAGTAAATTAGGACTAAAAGACACACTTTATAGACCATAATGCAAATCTTCAAGATAAGAGAAAAGCTATAATGGAAAATTAAGGATAAGATTAAGAGTGGTCTAAACACCTAGATATTGTTTGATAATAAAAGTGAGATGGGGTCTCCACATCTATGCCTTAAATTCATTTAACCAAGAACAATGCTTAATCCCAAAGTAAAGGTTAAGGAGTTGATAAAATGGCAATGAATGACACACTCCATTATTAAAGACAACATGTCTAGGTACAATCTAAATCAACATCAAATGGATATGATTGAATGGTACAGACATAAATCGAGCTCCTTCACTAATAAATCATACTATCAAATCTTAATTAGAATGACAATTAATATTAATTAAATACTAATTATGTGCTAGTAAGATACAATATTAATATTACTCTTTATTTATAAAATTTCTTTTATTTGACCCTAAAATTTCTCAAATTTAAAATAGGTTCAACTTAATTAAAATATTTTTCTTTCTTTAACCATTCTTAGTGTGATCCATTAGGTTCTTAAATTTATAGATAATTGATAAATTATAATCCTAAATTATAATTAGAATTAGATATATTAAACTCCTTTAATTATCTATTCAAATAGTTTATATTTATGAATCAGGATTCTACCTAAATATTATGGTAGACATAGAGTATTCTCACAAACTTTTTCTGCATAATTTTTCATGTCATTCAATGATTTTTATCATACAATGTTCTGATTAGACATAAACTATTCTCATATATATTTCTCTCGATGATGAAAACCACTCGTGTTTCACTTTTTGTTTACCATTTCGTAATGGTAATCTCCCGTTCTCTTAACTTTTTACACTCTTTGCTTCCTCCATAAGTTCTTCAAAGAACTAAACAAACTCAAACAATGAATTCAACCTTGTAGATTCCAAAAAACCTAATGAAATGGTGGTTGAGGATTGAAAAGAAATCATGGGTTTAACACAAAAGTAAGGAATTTAAATAAAAGAAGGAATGATTAGTAAAAGTTCTAAAGAATATTTGAAACAATTTATTAATTTAATCGTACCTAAGTAACTCTTTTCTTTTTTATCACAACAATATGTACTTGATAAAATAATTATGTAATTAACTGGGGTTTAGAACAATATGATACGAAAGGCATGAAACAAAAAATTGAACAAAGAAAAAACCCAAACACAATAAGAAAAGATAAACAAGCCCTAACCAATATAACAAGATTTAGTGTTTGTTAGAACCTTTAGAAACAAGAAGAATGAATATGTGATAAGAAGAATAAGGGGTCAAAATGAGAAAAAAAATTGTAGACAAAAAATATAAATTAAATGAAAAAATGGAAGCATAAACTACAGATAATTTAAAACCAAGAGTGATACCAACTGATGCAAACCCACCTAGGAAATAAAAAACTAGAGAATCTATGAACAAATTTGAACCATACAAAGAAAACTAAATTAGATATATAAAGAATTGACTTGTTGATTATAAGGTATCAAAAACGACATTTAATGTAACATCCCGTTACCCATGTTAAAGCTAGAATAAATAATTATGAGAAATTTATGTGAAAGTAGGAAAATACACCTTATCCATAAGTTAATTGTGACATACACATTTATTTTGCACATTCATATGATTGTACATGCATTCATTGGCA